>JABUQX010019472.1:35000-47061 GCA_015478945.1 Trachelipus rathkii | reverse complement strand
AATTTTTACCGATGGGCAACATTCTGGCAAACTTTCTTGAAAATTTATTCCTTTCTTTGGAGCAAAGTCTACTACATGCTCAGAAACATTTGGATCTAATGATGCTTTGTACTGAATTTTTCCTTCTAGTTTTCTTATTTTAAACCATTTCAAAGAGAGCCAACGGAAAGCACTTCCTTCTTCATTACGGTTGCGAAAGCAAAGGTTTTTAAGATTACTTTTGAAATTTAACATTTTTCCTTTCATTCTTAGGATCTCATATGGTACTCTGGTTGCAGTTTTGATAAGCTGAACTCACTCATCAAGTGAAAAGATTCTCTCAACTTTATTTTTTTTCTATTTTTGCGAAATCAGAGTCGTTAGGCAGAAACGAATGCCCCGACTCTAGATATGTGTGCTCCCAACTGTCAATATTAAAATGGCAAAGTGCAAACATCATGAAGGAAATCATTGTCTTGTTTCTGTTCTGACCCCCACAACTATCACTAAAAGTTACAATTTCATTAATATTAATTAAATCTTGGCTTTTTAAGAAATGAAAAATGCTGGATCATATTTCATTAGCGCTTCTCCTTCCCTCTGCTTCAGTCCAGAGGCACATATATATCCTTTGTTGTTATGTCTGGTATTTATACCTAAATTCAATAACCATAGCTGCCTTTTATAAAATGCAACACTTGTATTTAAATAAGGGATGGGTTGTGTTTTTTGCATGTCAAAAGTGAAGCAGAGTATTGTTTTATCTTTTTTTGAATCTGACGTCTTTTTATTAAGATACTCGTGCGTAATATGCTCTTCTAAGATGGGCTTCATGGGTGTTAATTAAATCTAATTTTTCTTCAGGGGTGGCAGAATTAATCTGAATTTTCAATTTATCACACATTTGACATGTGTCAGCTTTTGGAATGTAGATATCTACATTTTAAGATTTAAAGCATTTAACGAAAATTCTGTAGCTTATTTTATATTGTTCTTCATTATTTTTGTCTAATTCTTCTAAGTAAAGTTCATATAACTTTTGAATTGTGAGTCCGGGTATAAAGTATTGTCTTTTATTCAAAGAATAGTGAGATTGAAATTTTGGGAAAGCATTTAAAAATTTCTCAATCTTATCAAGAGTGGAAGTAGGAGTCTTGTTTGGTGGATGACCTCCTCTTTTGTCGGGTGAAATTAATCCTCCTTTGCTCTTTACTCTAAGTGCATAGTCGAGCCTTTTGTTAGAAATTCCAAGCGTGCTAAGAAACATTGATTTACATACATTTTTACCATTAAGGTAAAACTTTCTGCTAAAATTTCTATTATTATGTGTCATAGCTGTTCGTCTTTGGATAGAAAGTACCTTCACACTTTGCACAATGAATAATGATTGAGTTTGCCAATTACCCAAAGACCAGAATCTATTAAAAAGAATTTGACTTTCATTTACGGTCAACTTTTCATAGCATTTCATGCGACACTGACAGTTGATATTTTTAAATTTTTTTTCTTCAATTAATTTTCCTCTACTATTGACATGCAGCTGTCCGGCTTGTAAGCGTTGTTTCCTCGATGCAAAACCCTTAGCATTTATCTTTTCATACATGGGAGAGGAAGAAAGACCAAGGTTTTGTTCTTTCGGTGTTTTCTTTTCTGTAAGAGGAGTCTTTAAAAGTATTTGAAATGAACACACGTCTGAAAATCAAAAAGAAATATTGGTTATTTAAAATTTAATCAATATTGTGATTTAGAATAATGTATCAGTTTGACTGTTAAGAAAGCTTTAATAATAATATAATATATATATAATTAATATATATATATATATATATAGATTATATATTATTATATATATATAATATCTAATATATATATATATATATATATATATATTGAGTATATAATTAATATTATATATATATAATATATATATATATATAATATATATATATATAGATATAATTATATATATATATATATATATATATAATATATATAATTATAATATATATTATATATATATATATATATATATTAATATATATATATATATATATATATATTATATATATATATATATATATATACTATATTATATATATAATATTATATATATATATATATATATAGATATAATATATATATATATTAATATATATACTTATTACTTAGTTAACACACCCCTCTTCTAGAAAACACTTTACAGACATCCCTACTACTCATATCCCTGTGTGTGGGGAGAAAGAAATTGCCCGCATCGTATGTCCTGCGGCCGATAGGAGCGCTAAGGACGGTGGTGATCGTTGGTTGCGCCTGCCTACTACCATCATATTTTTGCCAGGAATGCTAATGCAGGCCTCGGAGAGGGTCGGTTGAGTCGCCGAAAACGGCCTTCTATCTTTCGGCGAAATGTATGAATCGTATGCGGGTACATGGATTTCAGAGGAATAAATTTTGAGGAGAAGAGGAGAGAGGTGATGGATGTATTTAGAAAAGCAAATTTGATTTGCTCGCTGTGACGGGAGAGCATATACGAAAGGAACGAAGAAATTGAGTGGTGTGTGTGAAATGTGTGTGATGCTGGTAGTGGAAATGAAAATGAGAGGAGAAGATAAGAGATATGCTTTTGATGAGTACCTGTGGTACGAAGCTATGGTAAACTTTGAATGTGTGAGTCCTAGAATTCTTAATGGTTTTTTTAAATTTTAATTTGAAAAGGTCAAGGTACATTGTGTGTATTGTGACGTCATGTCCATCTGAGGGAAACGTGAAGAGTGACGATTTTGGATAATCTGAATGTATGTTCTTGGGGATGGGTGAGTAGCAGCTTCAGATTGTTTTGGGGACCTGAATGGTTGGATAGGTAATCAAAAAAGGGATGAAAACAGGTGCCTTTGGGGTTGCGGGAGAAATGAGAATGGTAGCAAGGTGATTGATTTACTGTGAATGAAAGAAGGTATGTGTGGTAAAGTAATTCACTTTCTTTTTAAACATCAAGAGAATCCGATAAGTATATAGAGTTGGTATAGGTAGAGGTGATGGTATCGAAGTGATAAGTATGATTGTTTAGTGTGGGTGAAGTGAATGGAGATGTTGATATGTGTCTGGGATGGTTAAATCAGATTAGGGTTAGGAATGGATTTAATCGGAATCATGTATGTGTTCCTATTAAAATTAAGTTAGTGGGCTGGAGAAAGGGAAGTGATACGAAAAGGAAGTAAGGTAAAATTAAAAGAGTGAGAAGGATAAGTGAGCAGACAATAAGAGGATAAGTATTTAAGAGCGACTCGCGCTAGTATAAAAACGGTCGTTGAATGTGAAACAAGGTGGATACATAACAAATCTGGGGCAAGTGAAGGAAGCAATTTTTAGTAGTGCAAAGAAGTAGGTGGATGTGCTAAAGTAGGAGGTAAGAATGTTAACAGTGAGTGGTGGGATGAAGAGGTGATGAAAGCGATTAAAGGTAAAAAAGAAGCGTGGTTGAATGTACTAAAGGCAAATGATGAAGACTCAAAAGAAAGATGCCTTGGAATTATATTGTAAGGCAGGAAAAAAAAATTTAACAAAAGTTATACGTAGGAGAAAAAACAAGAAGTAAGGATGAACAGTGAAGGATGATGAAGTGGAGACTTAACAAGGGAATAGGTAAAAGTCTTCGAAGGAAGCGCGAAATAGGTTAAGAATGCAGAATAAGGGGAATCGGCTTAGAAAAGTGAATAGGGATGGATGCTTTTGGTTAACTATTGAACACTGGGTGAGAAGGATGTGAAAAGAAACGACTTCGAACAATCTGCACAATATTAACAAGTAAACTGACAGAATGTGATCAAAGCGTGAATGCTAATGTCGTGTTTGATGGTTGCAAGAAGGAATAGGATTTTGGGACCCATCGACAGTTATTAGTAAGGAGAACGAACATATCAGTAATTATAGAGTGAACCAAAAAATTAGAAGAATGCGTCAATCCCAGGTATAGATGAAATCATCGGTGAAATAGATCAAGAAACGGAGCCGAAGAATATGGTCACTGAATTGGATTTGGAATTAGTGTAAAAAAACGCGTATTATAGTAAGGATATAGTCTGCCAAGGGAAAATGAGAGGAGAGCCCGATCAGAGGAAGTAAATAGTACCCACTACAATTAACAAGGGTAAGGAATCACATAAGAGCGGATAAACATGTAATAGAAAATTATAGAATAAGTTTATTGAGTGGTTAGAGAAGTAAGCTAGATATTTTCGGTCCAAAACGTGCGTCGAAGTTGACTGAAGGACTGATTGGTGAAGAACAAGGTGTGTTTAGAGTGGTTAAGAGGAATGTGGAAAATCAAATTCATTTACAGTTGAAAACAACTGATTGAGAAAACAATGAGGGAGAAGAAGGAAGAATGAATTGTCATTTAGTTTATGGATTTGCAACAGGCGTCATGATAGAGTTAATAGGGAAGGTTTATAGCAGGTGTTAAAAGTGATATATGGGTTGGTGGTAGGCTTCTGAATGGAGTCAAAAAAGCTATGTATACGATAGTGAAGGTGTTAACGATGTTCAAGACAAAAATGTGATTATAATACGATGATTTGTCTTATGGACTTAACAGCGAAGTAAAAGACCAAGGTTCTAGGTCTCATGCTCTCCATTGGTATGATTCAATTTCGCATATGGATGGGGGTTATAGAAGAATTTTCGAGGTCGAATGGGCAGGCCACTGATGAGCCAGAACAATGAGGATGTCTACGAATGGAGGGCAGGAATGAGATGAGTGGGGAGTTGCCCTACCTATTATATGCCGATGAATTTGGTTCTGTGATGCAATCTGAAGAGAGTATTGAGACGAAAATTGTAGAGAGATTTGGACACACATACACCAGACAGAAGCGAATGTACTTGATAAACGAGCTTGAAAGTAAAGTGAGATAAGAAAAGTCGATACGTGACAATTTCGGAGGTAAGACACTCCAGGGTGAGATTTATGTTTAATGGTGA
Organism: Trachelipus rathkii; assembly: GCA_015478945.1. Taxonomy (NCBI): domain Eukaryota; kingdom Metazoa; phylum Arthropoda; class Malacostraca; order Isopoda; family Trachelipodidae; genus Trachelipus; species Trachelipus rathkii. The sequence goes on along the minus strand of JABUQX010019472.1, from coordinate 42,102 downwards.
AGCACGTCTGGAACAAGTGTCGAGTTTAAATATCTTCTAAGTGTATAATTATGGGATGAGAAGGTAACGCGACCATGCCAGACGTCGTAGTAAGGAAAGTTGTGCAAATAGCAAATGAAGCGGATGCTAATGTTATTTACACGTTGACGAGTGAATGAAAGGACTAAGTCTTGATCTTGCGCATAGAGTCTACAATGAGGTATGTATTAACCTGATCATTAATGATATAGTAGTGAGACTATGTCTGCGATTAAGAAGTACATAGATCTAAAGCTATCAATTTGTTCAAGGGTGACAATCTAGGACGGCATGCCATATGTGTAGAAAAATGATCAAAATGAGAAAAGAGAACGTAATTTAGGAGAGGACAATAACTGGTATGAAAAGAAAGAGTACAAGAGAGAATAAACCGAAAGTATGTTAGATGATTAGTAATGTGGAAAGAATGAAGATGACTAGTCGGTGTTTAAGCGCGGCATAGAGTATAATGGCGAGTGTTGGAACCGACCGAGCTGCGAGACCGATAGAGGGAAAGTGGATTCGAGTCCGTGAACGAACATGTTACTAGAAGTAGAGAAATGGAGTTTGAGCAGAGCGAGGAAATAAAAGTGGATCCATAATGGAGTGAATCGGCGAGTAGTATGTATGGAGGCACTACATATAAGTCACTCTTCTCTTAGTCGGCCAACCACCTGGAGTTAGAGATCTATCGTATCACACAAGATGCGACAGCAACGAGCGGGGAGTGAGCATAGGAGCCGAAACCGGCCACGAATAATACCACACCGTAACGGGAGACATACACATACGAAGTAAGCTGTCATGATTAAGATATCAATAAAAGACGGCAGGGCTAGATGGATAGCCATTCTTCCAATTCTAGGTACTTGGAAGGCGAAAACCCCTATTAACCATGACATCTCGCTCTTTTTGTCCTGTCCTCCCACCTGCCGAGATTGCCAGATATAGGTAATCCCGTTGTTGTTTCTGTGAGAGGAGAAGAGAAACGAGACGAGAGAATAAGGCAGACAGATCAAGTAAGGGTTCATCCCTTTCGCGCCAGTGGCACAACCATGCCCCCATACAAAACCCGCCAAAAAAAATTCCCCCAAAAAGAACTCCTTATGCACCTTATCTCTCCTCTGCCAAAACTCACCATTTCTCTCCTTCAGAAAAATCGTTCCACGACTCAATCCACTTTCTTCGGTCTCCGCACCGGTCGGTTCCCAACACCATCCAACTAACATCCGCTTAACCAAACCGGCACTATTCATTCCATTCTTCCACATTAACTAAAATCATCTCAACATACTTTCGTTTTATTCTCTCATTTATCCTTTCTTCACACCACACCTCTCCCTAATGAGTTCTTTCCTCATTTTATCAATTATTCCTACACATAGCTGCCCTAAGATTGTCCAGCCTAACAAAATGAAACTTTGAATCTATACTTCTTATTTCCATGACCAGTAGTCTCACTTACGTATACAATAATACAGTAACAACATCCCTCATAGTAAGACCCGTAGCGCAATCAAGACTTAGTCCCTTTACATTCCACCAACGATTTAATTGCACAGGCAACTTGATTGCCATTCACAACTTTCCACTACACTCGCATCGTTCCGTTCCCTTTCTCATTCCAACATATACCGCTAAATATTTAAACTTCAGACACTTGTTCCAGCTGCTCACCATTTAACATAACTCACACTGAGGAGTGTCCTCACTCACGACCATAACCTTACTCTTTTACTTTGCAAGCCCCTCCTGTTTTACACAAGCTGCCAAATCTCTCTAACCCAAAATCCTCTTCAAACTCTCTTCAGATTTGCCACACAGAACCAAATCATCCGCATATAATAGTTAGGGCACCCTCCACCATCTCCATTCCCCACCATTCTAACACCATTTCTGCCATCCCCACCTCGAATTCTTTATAAAACCCCAGTCCCATATGCAAATTGAATTACCAAGGAGACATAACACAACCTTCTCTCAGACCCACTCCTATTTTAAACCACTCCGAGTGTGAGCCCCGGGACTTTAATTACTTACACACGCTCACTATCGTCATACATTACTTTGACTCCATTCAGAAGCCCCTACCACCAAACACCATATATCACTAACACCTGCATAAACCTTCCCTATTAACTCTAGCATTACGCCTGGTTGCAAATCCATAAGAACCTAAATACAATTCATCTTGCTTCTCCCTCGATTTTCTCATCAGTGTTCAATGTAAAGATTTTGATCCACACATCCCTACCACCCTAAAGCATCACCTTTGTTCTTCACCAATCAGTGCTTCAGTCACTCGACGCACTCTTGTTGACCAAAATATCCACATGATACCTTTCTCTACAACACTCAATAAACTTATTTCCCTATAATTTCTACATAGTTCCCCTTTGCTCCCTTACCCTTATATAAGCGTACTATTACCGCTCTCCTCCAATCCCTTGGAACTAAACCCTCTATAAACGCTTTATTACACAACTTCCAAATCCAATCAATCACCATCTCGCCTCCGTCTGATCATTTCACCAGTAATTTCAATCTATAACCTGCAGATTTACCCCATTCTTCAACTGTTTCACTCTACCAATTACCTCCTCCTTACAAATAACCTCACCGCCAATTACCTATTCCTTCTTGCCACATCAAACCACACACATTCACTATCAACCTCTTCATTACTGTTAATATTGTTCAGATTTCGAAGTTTTCTTTCCACACTCCTCTCACACCCATTTCATCAGTTACAAAAGCACCATCCCTATCATTATTCTAAGCAGATTTCCCCTTATTCTCATTCGTAACCTTTCGCGCTTCCTTCCAGAAGAGGCTTCCTAGTCCCTTGTAAGTCCCCATTCATCCTTTCCAAACTGGTCATTTACCTCTTGTTTTCTCCTACGTTTACAACACCTTTTAGTATTTCTTTTTCCTCCTTAAATAATTCCAAGCATCTTTCTTTGAGTCTTCATCATTGCTTTTAGTACATTCAACCACGCTTCTTTTTTACCTTTAAAAGCTTTGCATCACCTTCTCATTCCACCATTCAACTGTTAAACATTCTTACTTCCTTACTTTAGCACATCCACATAACTTCCTTTGCACTACTAAAAATTGCTTCCTTCACTTGCCCCCAGATTTGTTCAGTATCAACTTGTTCACATCCAACCGTTTTACTAGCGAGCGCTCTTAAATACTTTATCCCTATTGTCTTGCTCACTTAAACTTCTCACTCTTAATTTGACCTACTTCCTTCTGTATCACCTTCCTTTCCATCCAAGCCCCCACTGACCTAAATTTTACATAGAACAACATAATATCCGATTAATCCCATTCTAAAACCCCTTAACTGATTACATCCAACACATACTCTTCAAACATCTCCTTCGTTTCACCAACACTAAATCAATCATAATTTACACTTCGATACCATCTCTACTATACCAACTCTAGTATACTTATGGATACTCTTGGTAAAAGAAAGTATTACTTACACACATACCTCCTTCTGTCACAGAAATCAATCACCTTCCACCATTCTCATTTCTCCCGCCACCCCAAAACCACCTGTATACCATCCCTTTTTTGTATCACCTATCCAACATTCGAGGTCCCCCAAAAAACTATCCAAATCTGGAAGCTGCTACTCACCCCATCCAGAACATCATTCAGATTATCCCAAAAAATCGTTACTCTTCAACGTTTCCCTCAGATGGAACCAATTACGTCACAACCCACACATACTTGACTTCAAACTAAATTAACCATGTTAATTCTAGCGACTCACACACTCAAAGTCTACCATAGCTCTGTACCACAAGTCACTCATCAAAAATGCAACTCCTTCTCTCCTCTTCTCATTCCTTTTCCACCCCAGCACACACACATTTCACACCACACACTCAATTTCTTCGTTCCTTTCATCTTTGTTTCAGTCACAGCGAGCATATCAAATTTTTTTGCCCTTTCTAAATACATCTCATCACCTCTCTCCTCTTCTCCTCAAAATTTATTCCTCCATGTACCAATACGATTCATACAATTTCGCCCGAAAGATAGAAGGCCGTTTACGCGATCACGACCCTCTTCGAGCCTGAACAATTTGCATTCCTGGCAAGAAATAGATAGTAGTAGGCAGCCAACCCAACAACCACCGTCCCTTAGTCGCCTCCTACGACACGCAGGACATACGATGCGGGCAATTCTTTCTCCCCCACACGCACAGGATATGAGTTAATGGGATGTCTGTAAAGTGTTAATCTAGAAGAGGGGTGTGTACAAGTATTATATATATATATATATATATATTATAATATATATATAATATAATATATTATATATATATATATTATATATTATCATATATTATTAATTATATATATATATAATAATAATATATATATTATATATATATATATATATATATATATATAATATATATATAGATATATATATATATATTATATAATATATATTATATATTATATATATATATATATATAATATATATATATATATATATATATATTATATATAATATATATTATATAATATATTATATGATATATATATATATATATATATATATAATATATATATATATATATATATATATATATATATATATATATATATATATAATATACATATATATATATATATATATATATATATATTAACAGCTCAACTGATACATTATTACTAAATCATCACAATATTGATTAAATTTTAAATAACCAATATTTCTTTTTGATTTTCAGACGTGTGTTCATTTCAAATACTTTTAAAGACTCCTCTTACAGAAAAGAAAACACCGAAAGAACAAAACCTTGGTCTTTCTTCCTCTCCCATGTATGGAAAGATAAATGCTAAGGGTTTTGCATCGAGGAAACAACGCTTACAAACTGGACAGCTGCATGTCGATAGTAGAGGAAAATTAATTGAAGAAAAAAAAATTAAAAATATCAACTGTCAGTGTCGCATGAAATGCTATGAAAAGTTGACCGTAAATGAAAGTCAAATTCTTTTTAATAGATTCTGGTCTTTGGGTAATTGGCAAACTCAATCATTATTCATTGTGCAAAGTGTGAAGGTACTTCCTATCCAAAGACGAACAACTATGACACATAATAATAGAAATTTTAGCAGAAAGTTTTACCTTAATGGTAAAAATGTATGTAAATCAATGTTTCTTAGCACGCTTGGAATTTCTAACAAAAGGCTCGACTATGCACTTAGAGTAAAGAGCAAAGGAGGATTAATTTCACCCGACAAAAGAGGAGGTCATCCACCAAACAAGACTCCTACTTCCACTCTTGATAAGATTGAGAAATTTTTAAATGCTTTCCCAAAATTTCAATCTCACTATTCTTTGAATAAAAGACAATACTTTAAACCCGGACTCACAATTCAAAAGTTATATGAACTTTACTTAGAAGAATTAGAACAAAATAATGAAGAACAATATAAAGTAAGCTATAGAATTTTCGTTAAATGCTTTAAATCTTAAAATGTAGATATCTACATTCCAAAAGCTGACACATGTCAAATGTGTGATAAATTGAAAATTCAGATTAATTCTGCCACCCCTGAAGAAAAATTAGATTTAATTAACACCCATGAAGCCCATCTTAGAAGAGCATATTACGCACGCGAGTATCTTAATAAAAAGACGTCAGATTCAAAAAAAGATAAAACAATACTCTGCTTCACTTTTGACATGCAAAAAACACAACCCATCCCTTATTTAAATACAAGTGTTGCATTTTATAAAAGGCAGCTATGGTTATTGAATTTAGGAATAAATACCAGACATAACAACAAAGGATATATGTGCCTCTGGACTGAAGCAGAGGGAAGGAGAGGAGCTAATGAAATATGTTCCAGCATTTTTCATTTCTTAAAAAGCCAAGATTTAAATAATATTAATGAAATTGTAACTTTTAGTGATAGTTGTGGGGGTCAGAACCGAAACAAGACAATGATTTCCTTCATGATGTTTGCACTTTGCCATTTTAATATTGACAGTTGGGAGCACACATATCTAGAGTCGGGCATTCGTTCTGCCTAACGACTCTATTTCGCAAAAAAATAAGAAAAGAAGAAAAATAGAGTTGAGAGAATCTTTTCACTTGATGAGTGGGTTCAGCTTATTAAAACTGCAACCAGAGTACCATATGAGATCCTAAGAATGAAAGGAAAAATGTTAAATTTCAAAAGTAATCTTAAAAACCTTTGCTTTCGCAACCGTAATGAAGAAGGAAGTGCTTTCTGTTGGCTCTCTTTGAAATGGTTTAAAATAAGAAAACTAGAAGGAAAAATTCAGTACAAAGCATCATTAGATCCAAATGTTTCTGAGCATGTAGTAGACTTTGCTCCAAAGAAAGGAATAAATTTTCAAGAAAGTTTGCCAGAATGTTGCCCATCGGTAAAAATTTCCTTAGAAAAATTCAAAGATCTTCTTTCGTTATTGACCTACATTCCACAAAAGGACCGTGAATTTTTCCACTCTTTCTCACGAAACCTAAGTAAGAAAACCAAAGAATTTGAAGATCTACCCGATGAGGAAAATAGCGACGAAGAATGATCTAAAAACTATGTTGCAACAATATATATATATATATATATATATATATATATATATATATATGTTATATGATACATTGAGATAATTCTAATAAAAATAGCGAAATTAATATATATATATATATATATATATATTATATATATATATAATATATATATATATATATATATATATATATATATATAATATATTATAGTATATATATATATATATATATATGGTCACAGGAACTTTACTATATATATATATATATTGCACCCTATCTAGTGAAATTCAACGCCTTAGAGATTTTCCCACAAAATAGTCAATATCAGATTCGTAATTTACATTCATGCAACGGACAAATGAACGAGTCAATAGATAGCCTTATTATTAGACGCTCGCTCTCGTCTGCCTCTTGTAATATGTGTGTGAAGTTGCACTCATCCTCATTTTATGTGTCATAGTTGTCAAGCTTTAAATATCCATTACCTAATAAACTGTTATTCATAATCAATG
>JABUQX010019472.1:22500-30000 GCA_015478945.1 Trachelipus rathkii | reverse complement strand
AATTTGCCAATAGCCCTGGCGAGGTCAAGTTTAGAGAATACTTTCCCTGACAAATTGGTGGAATACAGAGTTTGGGAAGTTATTTATGGCTCTGGAATTCGAACACCGTGAGTCTATAAGAGCCCTGTAACCGAAGAAACTCTTTTACTTCCGTCCTTTTTCTGGACTACGACTACAGGCGCAGAATAGGGCGACACGTCGAGGTTACGATGATACCCTTTTTTACCATCTTCTCTTTCACTTCTTGCACTCAGTTCGAGTAGTGTAAGGAAGTTATACGTCTGAAGTCTGTATGGGAGTTTCGATCATAAAGAATCAGATAACAGTGAAGTCATATTGATATTGCAGCTGCCAAAGGACATAACCAGACTGTAATAGTAATGCATCGGCTTCAGTACTTTAGGATGTTGCTGTAACATAGTGTTAATACAACTACAATAGTTCCTTCCATCATTGAGTCAGAATCTCCTACTTATCTTTGTGTCTGAGAGTCTTTCTTTCTGTCCGCGTTGGGTCGATATCTTACAAGTTGGATATTCTCTTCATTCTCCAGGTAATCAAGAATAACTTGCGAAGCACACTCTCTTACACGAGTTGACCTTCATCCTCTTCTTCACTTTACTTCTCTCACCGTTTACTTCTTTAAACAAAGTTAATGTTGATACGTTTTTTGACGTCACCCAACTTGTATTCCGGTATTATTCTTACCGTATGGTTCTAACAACATAGTAAGGTCAACCCCAACGCTTAAAAAACATATGCTATTTTGAGTTTGTTCTATATAGCATCTCTCTAGGATACCAAAGCTCAAGTTATCTCTCCTACTTTTATTCCTATTCTATTTCATATGGTAAAACACTAATCATTATAACGAGTATAACACTTTCTTCTGTGATTACAGATCTGGGCTTTTGCTAGGTTCTCTCTCGCTAGCTTTAACGTCTCATTCAGGCGTTCTTGTAGATCAAAAACATATCGGTACGTTGACTTTGCCTCATCAGGTCAATGTCACCTGTCCCCATATTTCATGAAGTATTTGCATGGGGCCTCGCACAGTCCTCCCATACAAAAGTTCTAAAAGTGAGAACCCGGGTGGAATCTTGTGGAAGCGCTTCCTATACGCAAATAGTACGGTTCCAAATAAATTTATGCCTATTGTCCGACTTGTCAGCGACACATTCGTTTTACATTACGCTTTAGCTACCACTAAGATTCATCAAAATGCTGAATGGAACTGGCGTCCATTGTCGCTTAGGATCTCTTTGGCTGTATTAGATTCGATTTCGATAATAGATAAACTTTTTTTTTTTTAAGAAGCTTCCTTTCAGATAACCTTCTGAGCCTTAATATTGCTTTAATGTACTGCTCAGCGGTACCTTGGTCTGCAGGCAGTCGCGACGAGTGTTAACACGTACTGGTGTCCCTCGGATGATGGTGGCGAAATTGTACTTACTAGATCGATGATGACTCTTTGAAAAGGCTCTTCAATAATTGGCATAGGACTCAAAGGAATCCTCTTCACAGCTCCTTTAGAACAGGTCCTTTGACAAATGTCGCAGGAGTAACAGTGTCTGGACACGTCTTGGTGTAAGTTTGGCCAGAAGAACTGTTGAGTGATCTTCCCCATAGTCTTCTTAACACCCTGGTGGCCTCCAAAGATCTCATCATGAGCCATTCTCATCACTCTGCTCCTATATTCCTTTGGTACAACGAGCGTGAACCTTTCTAGTTGGTTCTTTACTACTCTTTTATACAATATGCCATTCTTCAAAATATACTTGTTTTCACTTTTATTTACAGACTTCCATATCTTCTGTAGAGTCGCGTCATCTCTTTGTCTTTCTATAAAAACCTTTCTGTTACTGATCAGTTCAGTAATTTGATCGTCGTGAACCTCTTCTGTCTGGTTCGCCGCTGCGACACTATGTGTCTTAGAGCTGTATTTGTGGGGCATTTCGTCATTTTCCAATATGACGTTCTTCATACTGATGTCAAATTTACTCTCTTTCTCAATTGCAAATTGCACAGTAGATCCCTCAATAGTGTATTGCACTTCCAAATTATTTTCAGTATTTATCTGTGGCACAGCGTAAGCTACTTTACACTCACCATCTGTTTTATCATCATCTCCAAAGGAGGAAAAATGGGTTTTGTTCAATAAACATTGGTTATCCGCGGTTTTCTTCATCACACTAAACATATGCTGATCTGTGACAACGGAGCTTCCTCCGAAAACTATCTTCTTCAGTTATCACCTCACTCGACATATGATATCCTTTTTCGGCTTTGCGCCTTATCATAGATTCTTCAGTCGAATCATCTTCAGCACGCTCGTCGATGGGGAATAGTAACTTCTGAATTTTTTCGTCTTCCACAAGGTGCTGACCGTGACACTTTGTCACATCCCATGCGAGATTTGGCTGGTATGGGTGTAATGCCCCTTCGATATTCCCAATAATCAAATCATACACGACCTCTGGCAGCACTGCTCCGGTCGTTTTGCCCACGTTATACGGGGTGTCGTTCTCAACGCTTGCGAGTGGAACTTCACGTGTCGTGCTGTCTAAAAGCCTCATGGTAGTGTGTGTGCCTGTTTGTAGCACTCCTCAAAGTACATACTGTTGTCGTTACTACACCAAATTACAACCTGTTCCCTTAAAAAGTTGGACGCGATTAACCATTTCACCTTCCCATCGTTATATGGCAAGTTGTGCGAATATTCGATCGAATCCGCTCAGAATTACAGTCATGTCTTTAATTTGACGGTCTTCACCTGAAAATTCAGACTTCATCTTCATTCTGAAAACCAACGGACGCTGCCGTGCTCTTGCCGTCTTCCTTTTGCCTATTCCCAGAGTTATTGAAACTCTTGCCACTACTGTTAAAATAAGGAGGGCATATGCAATCACGGGCTAAGTGCCCTTTCCTTTGACAGCTGCAACAGACGAGTACAGCTCTAGACTTGCTGCTACTACGACGTTTTTCTTGTCGTTCATTAACCCCATTACTATTTTTTGCTGCATTATCTGTTGTTCTTGGCAAGTGTTGATTTTTATTCTTGCTGTTATTGGTTCTATGATAAGCACTTGTACTAACTCTCGATTTGAAATAATTGCTATTATTGCTGTTTTTCGTGTTGCTTTGACTCTGACTTCGTGCGTGACCTGACGTAAGTTTTATGTGATGTGCTTCAATGTAGTTATTAGAACTACTTACAATGCTTTTGATATCCTTCTCTTTCTTTTCTATTAAATATGTGGCAAGCTCTTTTGGTACTGTATCTAAATACTTATCGATTGAAAAGAAATTGACCATCTCATCGGCAGACATTTTTACAGTAGCAGCGGTCAACCATTTTCGAAGAGCTTCCACAATTCTGCTTAAATATACGCTAGGACTATCATCTTCATCTGGGCGTATATTTTTATATTTCGAACAATATCCACTTTCGGTTAAATTGTATCGAATCAATAGGGGTTCTTTAAACTCTTCGTAAGTTTTTAATTCTTCGACCTTGCGTCTATTGAAAATATCCATCTCTTTCCCAGTGAGGAAAGTGCCAAGTACCATAGTTTGTTTTTCCATTGGCACATCATTTGCTGCTGCCTGCTTTTTGAACATCAACAGATACTGTTCTATATCGTTGACTTTCTCATCGAAATTGGGCAACTTTAACTTCGGATATCGGCTTGCATGTGAGGTATTATTTGTATTCGAGGAGCTTTGAGACGCTGCTAAAGTAGCTTCATGTTGCCGTTGGCGGTCGTCTGCATCCAGCTTCATCTTTAAAATCCTTTCTTCAGATTCTTTCGCAATTTTGTCTTCTTCCCGTTTAGCCTTACGTTCGCGCTCGTCCACTTCTATTTTCTCCTTTCACGCTTCAGCTTCCATCTTAAGCTTTTTCTCTTCCAGTGCTGCACTGACCTTCTGCTGCTCTAACTCCTTTTCCATCTGGAGCTTTTGCAACTTCATTTTTCTAGCCAATCTCTTTTCTTCTATTTCGATTTCCCTTTCTCTCTCACGCTCCTCTCTCAAATAATTTAATGCCTCTTGAATGGGTAGACTAAATTCTTTGCATCTAGCAAAAAGTTCTTCTTGTGAAGCCATCTTTTCACTCAATGAATCAATAAATTAACAGTACGTCTCAGGGTCACTTACAATACTGCACGAGTCAAAAATAATTTTTCAAAATTTTTCCCAAATATTCGATATTTCACCTAACCTGATAACTGCAGGTTTTCGACCAAAATATATAAAAACTTGAAATGTATATATATATATATATATATATATATATATATATATATATATATATATATATATATATATATATATATATATATATATAAAAAAATATAAAAACATTACTTATATATATATATATCTTTGCTCTTTCCAACAATAATATATATATATATATATATATATATATATATATATATATATATATATATATATATATATATATATATATATATATATATATATATATATAGACTTAAAAAAGGATAAGAAAAATTTACGAAATCATGCGGGAGAATATTGTTTTCGGCGATTTCGCCCACGCGAGTAGAACTCAAGTTCTCGAAAAACGATATTCCCGCACGTAGCGCTTTCGTTAAACTTTTCCTACACTTGCCCTTCAATGAATAATATATATATATATATATATATATATATATATATATGTATATAATATCATATATAAATCTATATAGCATATATAATATATTAATAATATATATAATAATAATATATATGTATATATAATATATATATAATAATAATATATATATATATAACTTTATATCTAATAATAATAATAATAATAATAATATATATATATATATATATATAACAATAATAATATATATATATAATAATATATATATATAATATATCATAATATAATAATAATAATAATATATAATATGCAATAATAATATATATATATATATATATATAATAATATATATATATATGTTGTAGAGAAAAATCTCTACCTCTTTCTCCTTTTATTTATTACAGAACCTCTAATTCTTTTTGAATTTCTGACGGATGATCCAAGGCAATAGTGAAATAGTAAATCAATCATTTTAAGATGTTCAGATAACGTAAGCAATAGATTGCGAGTATGATTGTAGTATTGATTAAATGTTGATAGTCGTAAAACTTAATAGTATTTATAAAATTTTTTATAGTATCTTCTATTGAGCCCGAGCTGCTCCTCTATATATATTGGCATATTGCACTACTTACTACGACGGCTATTCTAGTATGGCATCTAGAATAAATCTGGGGTAGGTTAAAATATATTTTATTATTTAAAAATAAATGACAAATTAAAAATTGTAAAAATTATAGCTTTATGCGTACAGACTTAGTATTTAGTAATCTAATTTTTCTAGGTCGACCGGTTTAGGACCGTTTTCAACCGGTTTAGGACCGTTTTTGTCTGGCTCGGAAGTGCTGCATAGATCAAGTTAGGATTGTCTACCAAGACCAGTTTAGAATTATATGAATTCCTTTCAACGATAATAGGACGTATTGCACTAGACTATGGTTATAAAAACACGTATTAACTAAAGAATACGAAACTACTCAAAGCAAGTAAATTGTGATTTTATACTCTCGTGCCGACGCGAACAAAAACAATAATTGGTGCATTTATTTTACTACTTAAGTACTATAAAATGTAGTGTTCTGAACGTGCGAGTGCTAAAGAAACATAGTACTAAATCTCAAACTTTCATAAGACTGGAGAATGTATTAAAATTATTCGTGCTTGAAAACTTTATTTATGACTAATTGCGATAATATGGAAAAAGTACAGCACTGAAATAAATCACGAGAAACTATTATTATTTATTAAATTGTTGTTCTCGTTTAAAACACGTGAAATTGTTTAGTGTCAAATTTTGTTAATTGTTATACTGTTTTTGTTTTAATTGTAATTATCATACAGGGGAATTAATGGGGAAAATATTAGAATAAGTGTCAGTGCACTGAGGTTAAAAGTTATTTGGGAATAGTAATTAATTCTATTTTTTTATTGCAGTATGAATGGAGAAATTTATATAGGGATATTTAACAAATTAAAGTTTATAAAAAGCAATTATCATATTTTACATACCTTAAAAACATCTTGTTAGCTATTTACTAATTCAAGGCTAAGATAAGATTTATAAATTAGGATTTAAGGTAATTTAATTTTTTTTCCATCTACTGATTATTAGCCCCTGCTTTATTGCTTTGCTGTGCCTAATCTCTTTTTATGTTTATAATTGCATATTCATGGCTGACTGAGGAATAATAATAGGAAGAGCTTTTAATTGTCCCATTCATATTTCTGTGAGTAGAAAGTGGTTTTGGTTCGTTATAAGAAAGGGAATACGGTCTTGGTGGGCCCAGCAGACCGTAACTTGCTCTGCAATCTATCTTTTTCTACGTAAGTTTAATATTCCCTATTACACATTTTCGACCACTAATTATTTAATTATTTCTCTATTTCCAATTATTATTTGCTCTGTTGCCAGTGTTGGTGTTCTGAAGTCTCTATATGAATTGCCCTCAGACTTTGGAACATTACAATATATATATTAATAAGGACAAAACAATTAAAATTACTTAAATTTACTGGTGTTAACTGATTCCAAATTATTCAACACAACAGATATTGTATAACTAGCTAAGTGCTATTCACGATACGAATCGCGCACAATCTGCGTTAATTCTTTTACTTAAAGAACAATAAAACAAAGTAAGATAATATGCTTACTTGAACACAATAAATTAACAGATCATTAACTGCTAAATAAACAATACTTCCGTACTATTCTACGTACGTGGAATGAGAACAAGTAAACACACTACAAAATAGTACTATTAATAACAACAAATATTGGTCAATCATGTTTCAAAGTATCCCGATGACAGGCAAACCACTTTATACTATGTCAGGGTATTAAACAACAAGCTCGTCTACAAACACTTCAAACTTACTAACTTTCCATTGGCCAGGCCCAAAAGACAATATGCTGAATACAATACACTGGATGTTTACATCCTGCGCCTAAGAAAACATCAATTTCCAATTGATAAGTCCACGACCTGTTGATACACTTTAATATATTATAAAAAGTGACCTACCAAGTTCAGCAACGAAGATCTCTGGTTTGTTAGGTGTTACGACGGGTCCTTTTTGTACCCGAAACCAAGACTGTTGAACAATATTTGTTGTTGTAAAGCGTACTAAAGACTCTCAACAAAATACTATGCATATATCTCTCAAATGACTTCAGCATCAAACAATAAATATTCTAATCAATTAATTGAATATTAAATAAAGTCAATAAGTGGAATATTTGGCGGAATCAAGGAAACAGACCAATGTAAACTTAAACAATTTTTAATAAAAAATATATTCACTGCTTTTAACAAATCATTAACGAACGTATATATCAAACAATATGCAAAGTCATATATACATATGGTTTTGCA
>JABUQX010019472.1:17500-20000 GCA_015478945.1 Trachelipus rathkii | reverse complement strand
TATTATTAATAATATTATAATTATTGTAATAATATTAATATTATTATTAATTATTAGACTAATTATTATTATTTTATTATTATTATTATTATTATTATTATTATTATTATTATTATTATTATTATTATTATTATTATTATTATTATTATTATTATTATTATTATTTTATTATTTTTATTATTATTATTATTATTATTATTATTATTGTAATTATTGTGAATTATTTTTATTATTATTATTATTATTATTATTATTATTATTATTATTTTTATTATTTTTATTATTATTATTATTATTATTATTATTGTTATTATTTTTATTATTGTTATTATTTATTATTATTATTATTATTATTATTATTATTATTATTATTATTATTATTATTATTATTATTATTATTATTATTATTATTATTATTATTATTATTATTATTATTATTATTATTATTATTATTTTTATTATATTATTATTATGTGTGTGTGTGTGTGTGTGTGTGTGTGTGTTATTATTATTATTATTATTATTATTATTATTATTATTATTATTATTGTTATTGTCAGGATATTGTACAACAAGCTTGTCTACAAACACTTCAACCTTACTAACTTTCCATTGGCCAGGCCCCAAAGACAATATGCTGAATACAATACACTGAATGTTTACGTCCTGCGCCTAAGAAAACATTAATCTCCAATTGATAAGTCCACGACCTGTTGATACACTTTAATATATTATAAAAAGTGACCTTCCAAGTTAAGCAACGAAGATCTCCGGTTTGCTAGGTGTTACGAAGGGTCCTTTTTTACCAGAAACCAAGACTGGTGAACCATATTTGTTGTTGTAAAGCGTACAAAAGACTCTCAACAAAATACTATGCATATATCTCTCAAACGACTTCAGCATCAAACAATAATTGAATATTAAATAAAGTCAATAAGTTGAATATTTGGCGGAATCAAGGAAACAAACCAATGTAAACTTAAACAATTTTTAATAAAAAAATAAGAAAATATATTCACTGCTTTTAACAAATCATTAACGAACGTATATATCAAACAATATGCAAAGTCATATATACATATGGTTTTGCATACATATCAATATATATTTTAAGCAGTACTTCCCTTGAGACAAATAATAAACAAAATTGATTTATATCTCTGGATATATATTAAAATATTCAATATAGGAATATATACACAAAAATATAGTCACTGGTAAAGCTCTATGGCATGCATTAATTTACAATCAATATACATTCACGAACATGTATATATATATATATATATATATATATATATATATATATATATATATATATATATATATATATATATATATATATATATATATATATATATATATATATATATATATATATATATATATATATATATATATATATATATAAAAAAAAGATATATATACAAAAAAAATATAATAATAATAAATAATAATATTTCTTTAGATATAATAATATAATAATATATATGTATAATAATATATATAATATGTATATATATATAATAATATATATATATTAATAATAATATATATAATAATGTTTTATATGTTTCTGTAATATATATTTATACAAATCATAAATAATAATAATAATATATAATATATATGTATAATATATATATATATATATATATATATATAATATATATATATATATATATATATATATATATATATATATATATATATATATATATAATAATAATATATATATATATATAAATATATAATAAAAATAATAATAATAATAATAATAACTAATAATAATATATGTATATATGTATTTATTTACGTGACTCCCAAATATATATGAACGAAAGATTTACAAGCAATGAAAACTAATAGAGCGTTACTCCTAGGTCTCAAGCTTTCTTTTAAAATCAAAAGAATCTTAAAATTCGATAATATGAAAAATGTTTGTTTATTTATGTGTTTCGTATTTTGCGATTTAGCTGATCCATGCAAGCACTCCAGAGTTGAATTTTATATTTAGAATATAAAGTTCAATTAAGGGGTACTTTTATAAATACGAAACAATAAATAAATATTCAAAAATAAATAAAATATGTCAATCAATAAATTAAATTAATATTTATTGTTTTAAATTAAACAATAGATATAAATATAATCTACAATAAAATACCTGTACAAAAATATAAAATCAAATATGAGAGTACCTGAGAAATTGCAGACATTAGATTTCCTCTTACACAAAAGAAAACGGGCTTAGATGCTTACGAGAGCTCGTCACCGAAAAATGTTGCAAGCACTTATTAATTACTTTAAAACAATTAGACATTACATGATCCAGGTTAGGTCGACGGTGATAAATATCGGTTACAAAACACTTAAATAATTACAAAATATTACACTGCGGTGTTAGCATAAAAATTAAATAAGAAATAAATAAATGGAACACTTATTTCACATATGATCACAAATGTAACACTTGACAACTGATACAGCTTAGCGTAAA
>JABUQX010019472.1:10000-15000 GCA_015478945.1 Trachelipus rathkii | reverse complement strand
ATCCTTTTGATCCTTCTTCGGCAGGTGCCTCTTCGGATGTTCCAGGCGTTCCTTCTTCGAAAGATCTACTTAAATAATCTGCAATCACATTGTCTTTTCCACAGATGTGATTCAGAATGAACCGGTATCTCTGTAAGAACAGAGACCACCTCATAATCCGAGAGTTCTGATACTTCTTTTTGTTCATTGCTGTGAGAGGCCAGTGATCAGATTGTAATATAAACTCCTTCCCTTACAGATATGGCTCAAACTTTTTAATGCCCATAACTATTGCTAGTACCTCTTTTTTTTAGCGTAGAATATCTTCTTTTTTTTAAGGAGAGCTTTTTACTTCCGTACGCCACAGGATGTAATATGCCATTGTTTTCTTGCAAAAGGACGAATCCCAGCGATGAGTCGGAAGCATCTACTTGTAGGGTAAAATGCCTGATCTAATCTTGGCATCTTAAGTATTGGTCTTGAACTTAAGGCTTGCTTTAGTTTCACAAATGCTTCCTGATGTCTTTCTTCCCACTTTATCTTGGTCGGCTCACCTTTCTTTGTGAGGTCTGAGAGTGGGGCGGCCACTTTTGCATAATCTTTTACAAACTCTTGGTAGTATCCAGTCAATCCTAAAAATGAACGCACCTGTTTTTTGTTACAAGGCGGCTCAGTTTTCATTATTTTGGTAACATTGTCTTCATGAAGACCTTTCTCCCCGTTACCAATGTGGTGGCCCAAAAATTCGACACTAGAAGAAGCAAACTCACACTTTGTTGGACGAATTGTGAAACCTTCTTCTTTCAATCTACCAAGCACATTCCGTAGGGTGGTCAGGTGATCTTGCCAGGTCTGTGAGAAAACAATGATATCATCTATATAGAAATCTACATTGTTGAATATATCAAGTATTCTTCTCATAGCCCTTACAAGGGTAGCGCCGGCATTTACCATGCCAAACGGAAGCTTGATATAATGAAAATGACCGTCCTCGGTCGAGAAACCGGTCTTATGTCTGTCTTCTGGTCTAATCTTTATTTGCCAATAGCCCTTCGCGAGGTCAAGTTTAGTGAAATACTTGTTCCTGGCAAATTTAGTAAACAAGGTTTGGGAAGTAGTCATTGGCTCTGGATCAAATACCGTGATCCTATTAAGAGTCCTGTAATCCGAACAAACTCTTTTACTTCCGTTCTTCCTCTGTACTACGACTGCAGAGGCAGAATGGGGCGACGTCGAGGGTACGATGATATCCATTTTTACTATCTTCTCTGTCTCCTTCTTTAGCTCAGTTCGGGTAGTATATAGAAGCTTGTACGGTCTGAGTCTTAAAGGTGTTTCAACGATGAGATCGATAGAATGGAAGTCATTTTTAGCCGTGCCGGGCACGTCTGTAAATATGTCCTCATACTTTTCTAGAATGATCATCAAATCCTTCCTCATTGAGTCAGTTATCTCCGTACTTATCTTCGTATCTGATAGCCTTTCTTTCTGTACAGGTGTTGGGTCGAAGTCTACAAGTCGGATATTCTCTTCGTTCTCAGTATCAAGAATAACTGCAGAAGCACACACCCCTCCACGATGTTGACCTTCATCCTCTTCTTCACCCTCTTCTCCTACGTTGTACTTCTTGAACAGGTTAATATGATACGTTTTTATGACGTCACCAACTTGTATCCGGTAATTATCCTTACCGTATGGTTCTATCACTGGGTAAGGTCCACCCCAACGCATGAGCATCTTATTATTCGACGTCGGTAGGAGTACTAGAGCCAAGTCTCCTACTTTTAACTTTCTGCTCCTGGTGCCTCTGTCATAATATTTCTTTTGTGAAATTTGGGCTCTCGCTAGGTTCTCTCTCGCTAGCTTTAACGTCTCATTCAGGCGTTCTTGCAAATCAAATACATAACGGTATGTTGATCTTGCCTCATCAGGGTTAATATCACCCGCCCATATTTCATGAAGTATTTGCATAGGACCTCGCACAGTCCTCCCATACAAAAGTTCGAAAGGTGAGAACCCGGTGGAATCTTGTGGAGCCTCCCTATATGCAAATAATAATGGTTCCAGAAATTTGTGCCACTTCCGGACTTGTTCGTCGCACATTCTTTTCAGCATACGCTTCAGCGTACCGTTAAACCGTTCAGTAAGTCTCTGGCTCATTGGATGATAGAAACTTGAGAACTTTTGCTTAATGTTAAGCATTTTAGTTACGTCCCTCATCAAATCTGAATGGAACTGGCGTCCATTGTCGCTTAGAATCTCTTTAGGCACTACAAGCCTCATAAAAATTGATAAACCACGCTATTTCCGGTTCACTTTTGAGTCCGGTAATACTCTTTAAGGGTACTAACTTCTGGTATCTAGTCGCTGTATCACGAGTGTTAACAACGTACTGGTCCCCCTCGGCTGAGTGGTGGCGAAATTGGACCTACTAAATCGATGACGACTCTTTGAAAAGGTTCTTCAATAATTGGCATGGGACATAAAGGAATCCTCTTCACAGCTCCTTTAGAACAGGTCCTTTGACAAATGTCGCAGGAGTAACAGTGTCTGGACACGTCTTGGTGTAAGTTCGGCCAGAAGAACTGTTGAGTGATCTTCCCCATAGTCTTCTTAACACCCTGGTGGCCTCCAAAGATCTCATCATGAGCCACTCTCATCACTCTACTCCTATATTCTTTAGGTACAACAAGTGTGAACCTTTCTAGTTGATTCTCAACTATTCTTTTATACAAAATGCCGTTCTTCAAAACATACTTGTTTTCACCTTTATCAAAAGACTTCCATATCTTCTGTAGAGTTGCGTCATCTCTCTGTCATTCTTTAAATACTTTCGGTTACTGATCAACTCAGTAATTTGATCATCGTGAACCTCTTCTGTCTGGTTCAAAGCTGCGACACTTTGGTTCTTAGAGCTGTCACTGTGGGGCATTCTTTCACTTTCTTCTTGACATTATCTACAAAGATGTCAAACTGACTCTCATTTTCCATTGTACTCTGTACATTAAACCCCTCAATAGTGTTTGACATTTCCATATTACTTCTAGTATTTTCTTGTGGCGCAGTGTGAACTACTTTACGCTCATCAGCTGCTACATCTTCATTTCCAAAAGAGGAAATATGGGAATCTCGTTCTATGAGCAATGGTGTAGCCGCGGTTGTATTTTCATTCACTACAAGCATGATTGACGACTCTTCGACAGATGGTGCTTCCTCCATAAATTTATCTTCTTCCGTTTTTGCCTTTTCCGACGTATGATTTTCTTTTTCGGCTTTACGCCTCATCATAGATTCTCAGTCGAATCATCTTAGCACGCTCGTCAATGGTGGAACAATAACTCTTTCTGAGTTTCCTTCGTCTTGCAACAAGGCTGCTGACGTGACATCTTAAGTCACCTCTCATGCGAGATTTGGCTTGGTATGGGGGTAAATGTTTCCCCTTCGATGTTATCAATATCAAATCATACCACGACCTCTGGCAGCGCTGCTGCGTTCGTTCTACCCACGAAAATGGGTGTCGATCTCAAACGTTTTGCACAGTGGATCTTCTCGTTTCATGCTGTTCTAAAAAGTACTTCATGGTTGTGTGTGTGGGCCAGTGTAGCACTCTAGGTACATACTTCTGTCGTACGACCCACAAATTACAACCGGTAATGCTTCTTAATAATTGGAATGATAACATTGAACTTTCCATGTGTTATAGGCAAGTTTTTCGAATAGCGATCGAATCCGCCCATACTACTGTCTTCACAAAAATTGACGGTTCTTCACCTGAAAATTTCAGGACCTTTTCATTTTCAACTCTGAAAACCTACGGACGCTGCCGTACTCTAGCGTCTTCTACTAGCCTCTTCCAGAATTAATTATTAAAATTCTTGCCACTACTGTTAAAGTAAGGAGGGCATCTACAATCACGGGCTAAGTGCCCTCTTCTTTGACACCTGTAACAGACGAGTACAGCTCTAGACTCGCTGCTACTACGACGTCTTTCTTGTCGCTCATTAACCCCATTACTATTTTTTGCTGCATTTTCCGTTGTTCTTGGCCTGTGTTGTTTTGAATTCTTACTGTTATCATTTCTGTGATAACTATTTGCATTGACTCTCGATCTAAAAATAACTTGTCTGTTGCTGTTGATTTTCAGTTACTTTGACTCTGACTTCGTGCGTGACCTGACGTAAGTTTTATATGATGTGCTTCCCAGTAAGTTTCAGAAATTTACTTACAATACTTTCAATATCCTTATCTTTACTTTTCTTTTTAGGAGGGTATGCAAAGCTCTTCGGCACCGTGCTCAAATATTTATCGACTGAAAAGAAGTCGATTAGTTCATCAGCAGTCATTTAACTTTGGCGAGTTAACGCATTTTCTGAGAGCTTCCACAATTCTTCGTACATACACTCTTGGACTGTCATCTTCAGTCGGGCATATGTTCTTATATTTTGTACAATACCCAGCCTCTGTGAGATTGTATCTGACTAACAAGGCTCTATTCAAATTCTTCGTTAATTTTTTAACTCTTCGACCGTTAAGTTATTGAAGACTTGCAGTGCTGAATTTACCAGTGGAGGAAAGTTCGCAAGCACCATAGATGCTCGTTTTTCTTTTGGCTCGTCGTTGGACTCTGCTTGTTTCTCAAACATCAACAAAATATTCCTCAATTGTCGTTGGTCCCTTTTCCGTCAAGAGTTGGGTAGTTCGGTTTCAAACTCTATTTCCATGAGAGGATTATAGTGTTAGAAGAAGAGTTTTTGGGATGGGTGCCTACACAGTCCGCTTCATGTTGCCGGTTGACGTCTTCCCACCTCCCAGCTTGCATCTTTAAAAATCCTTTCTTTCGATTTTTAGCGAGTTTGTCGGCTTCCCATCTTAGCCTGATGTTCACGCTCATTCGCTTCCATTTTAGCCTGACGTTCACGCTCATCTGCTTTCATTTTCTCTTTACGCGCTTCTGCTTCATCATAAGCTTTTTCTCTCCAGTGCTGCATTGATCTTCCTGCTGCTTGGGGGCAGATCAAGAA
>JABUQX010019472.1:0-5000 GCA_015478945.1 Trachelipus rathkii | reverse complement strand
ATAATAAAATAATAATAATAGATAATAGATAATAGATAATAGATAACTAAAATAAATGAATGATAATAAATATATAATAATAATAAATAATAATAATAAATAAATAATAATAACATCAAATAATCATAATAATAATAATAATTATTATTAATGGTATTGAAATTACCAACAATAATTATTATTTGTAGGAATCGTCAATCTCTAGAAATAAGCATTCTAGGAGAAAGACAAATTTCCAATGTAATAATTTTTATTTTAGGTTCCTAATGTTTCTCGTTTCTGTTTAGAAAACAAGGAAAACAAGAAGAAACCGTAATAAGCAAATGTCTAATTCTTGGAAACTAATTATTATTACAAGACAGGGGTGAAGCCTCTGTCTGGGGGTTCTAATATTTGCTCCACCACCACGGGAAACTAATATTACCAAACCACTAGTTAAATTTATCATGCACGGAAATCGCGACGTAAAAGTTACACAAAGTTCAAAAACTCGCTAAACTTTGGGCCATAAATTTTATTATTTTATGACAAATTTTTATGGATGTATATATATATATGCGTCTATATATATATAGAAATTATATTTATGTAATAAAAATTATATAATTTCAATTACAAATAGTAATTTTAATTGGATGAATCATTTCAAGTAGCTATTTCATTTGTCAAATTTTGACCTGAAAATTTTCGTTACGCGATCAACTATCAAAGCTATTTTTTAATATTTTTGAATAAATATTTATGAGTTTATATATACCATTCGTCAGATATATATATAGAGATCGATTTTTTACTATAAAACTCAAAGGGGGAAGAGTCTAAAAGATAAATTTATAGGAAGTTTCAGTTTCGAGTCTGCTCCCGAAAAATCAAATTTTACACTATGAAAATTTTGACTATTTTGATTTATGATTTATTTAATATTTTCAACCTTTTTATTTCCTTCGTTTTTATAATCCAATCTAAGTTTTAATATTGATAAAAAATGATTTTCATTTTTTACTACGAGGCAGTAATTTCTGACCTACTTATTCTAATTGAAATTTCCAAATTCAACCATGACGAGAATTTTTCTCTATTATTATTTTTTAAACAAATTTTAAAATTTGAAATTTTCTAAACATTCCCCTTATATTGAATTTTCTCCAAAATCCTTTATCCTTTCAATTTTTCCCTTTTAGCGTTTTTGCTTACTTTTTGAGTGTGAGTTTATTGTTTGCATGTAATAAAAAAAATAAACACAAAGTAAAGTATACATCACGTTGGGAAAAATGTGTTTGTAAATATTATACTTTTAAGCTTTCGCCGAAGAGAGAGAGAGAGAGAGAAAATAAAAGATAGATAAAAAACCTCGAAGATTTCTCCACCTACAATAAAAACTGGACATGAAATTTAAGACGAAATAAAAAAGGTAGGTTGAAAGATGACTGACGCGGATTTTTAGTATTCAGTGATGAAAACTGAAAGACTAAAAAAAACGTAGGCCAATCGAATTTAATTCAACCTTGAGAACTATTCTAACAGAAGTGTATCAATATTGTATAACAACTCGTGGGTCCACTTTTCAAGGTGACTTATTCTAACTGAATAATTCAACAAGAAGAGACTGATTTGATATACAACATTAAACACCTTTCAAAAATGACATATGAACGAATCAAAAACTGAAGCCTTTTTTACTAATATATCTGAAATAGGAGAGAAGGGGGGCTGGATAGCCATTAGTGGGGTCCTATCAGTTTGTCCAGAAGGCTTGAATGACATATCTACACAAATTTCCTAAAAATCACTGTTTAACGGAAGGAAAATTTCAATGGTGCCGCTGTGAATTTACAAAAAAAAAGCATTCAACAGCCCTGACTTAAACATCGGTAAGACGCTTCCAAAAACAGCGCTGAACCTCTAAAATGGTGGGGGAAGCTCATTAGAGGAACAAGCTTCATCATAAAATATTAAATTACTCGAACTGCATTATAAATGATCTTGCAGAAAATCTGATTCGATTCGGGATACAAATTAAGGACAGAATCGATCGTAAGTGCAGTAATTAAGATATGAGCTCACTCAGCTACGTTCGTCGCTTTATAGTCCCCGAGAAAAAATGCCGAGCGGTTGACAATTAGCAATTAATTAAATAAATCTCAATTTTAATTATTAACGTTTAAATAATAAATTTATTATCAAAAGATAGCAAAATTAAAACTATATAATAAATAAATAAATTTGTTGAACGAACTAATATAGATTTAATGTAAAAATCATTAGAAGTTTACAACAGAAACTTTTAGCAACAATCACATGTTGTTAACTAGATATGTTTATTCTCAGAGAAATTACATAATAATTGTAATTTTTTAATTAAAGATAATTAACAATTTTAACAATAACTATCAGATTCTGTATGTTTTTCTGATTAATTTGATATAAATTTTATTCCTCTAGGACAACTGTGAGTTGAAATATGTTATAATTTCAATGTAGAAAAAATGAAATGTCAACAGGGGTCAAAACTTGACCTTTCTATTAAAGGAGGTCAATGACAATTATACAAATGAAAGGTTAGAGTGTTGGGATCAACTTGAAATATCAACCACCTCCGCTATCCCTGGAACACCTGGGCAATGAGGAGTAAGAAGGAACACCTTCATATTATGATAATTTCAAAATTGATGGCCTATTTTTGTAGGCGGGCTATTATGTTTATAATTACGAAACTACAGCTTTAATCGATGTCAGACTTTGTCAAAATACAGTCCTATATCTTTACTATAATTAAGGGAAGTTTGAAAATCCAAAATGTTGTCAAAGGGAATTTAAATGTAAACCGGTTTTTTTTTTATCCGTTTCATTTTTCTCAATTTTGTGGAAGCAAAAATCGTCAATATATATATATATACCCTAATATATAATATAATATATATAATATATATATATATATGTATATATATATATATATAGTATATAATATATTATATATAATATATTATATATATATATATATAATATATAACATATATATATATATTATATATAGTATATATATAATATAATATTATATATAGTATATATATATATATATATATAATATATATACTATATAATATATATTGAATATACATATATTTTTGGCTGAAAAAATTGGTACAATAATAGTTTTTGACATGAATAAGAAGAATCCGGTGAAATTTTAACAAAAAAATGAATGGGGGGTTGTCTCCAGCCCACCTAACCACCATTTTTGGGGTTACAGGTATCCCAGGGGTCCCAAACTTGGGACTTTTACTATTTATTATTAAATGAATCAATATTGTGAATTCCAAGGGCGTAGCCCAATTATAAGGGATACTTTACTTTTATGAGCCTTTATCAAAGTACGGTATTGAAATCTGAAATTTCTCGGTGCAAATTTGCACCGACTCTCAGAGCAATTTTTTATTAATAAATTTTAATTTTCATATATAAATGATTATTAAGATTATTATTTACAAAATTTTAAAAGGAAATAGCGATGACTAATGCATTCACAATTCCCTTGATCACGATCGCAAATCAACCACTCGCGAATCCAGTCATCAAAAACCAAAAGGAAAACTGGCCACAAGTGGCAAATGAAGTAATTTAAAATAAATTACGACATTAAATTCCCCAGCCAAAGGAATCCAACAGAAAAATATGATTTGTTTTCGTAAGTTTTGGTGAAAGAAAATAAAGTAAATAAGTATACTCTTTATTCGCCAGTGAACTGTGTCTGAAGGATAGGAATTTTGAATGGGTCGGTAGTGGGTCACACTCAGGCATATGTAATATAACTTAACTCTCGCGTCTTGCATCTTCTAGTTTCAAAATATCACCACTAACAGAAGGCAACGACCCTGATTTTATTAAAAGGGGGGTGGTTGTTCCTTTCTTTTTTAAAAATAAAAAGGTGGGTTAATAACCCGAACCACCAACAGTATCAAAGTCAAGGGAACTACGGAAACTCTTCCCCTAAAGAAATCTCCATCCCAGGACAACTGTTTCTCGAAGAATATAACAATTACAAGGTCATCACCTTTAGTTCTGAGAATAAATGTATTTTGAAACGAAAATGCAAGGCACTCGAAATTACATTACACAGTCAGTAAGTCCCGGCACACACACCCTGAAGTAAGAAAACCCCTAATGCCGTACAAAAGGAGCTTAACTACTTTTGAAGAGTCCTGGGGACACTGGTGAGAGGAATACACAGTTCACGTTTGAATTAAAGTATAAGTAAGAAATTTTAAAAGATTATTTTTAATGTTCAATAGTAAGAGAAATTATATGATAAGTTTTTTAATGTTGTCTAAATGGCTAATAAGGTTGTCGTCGGAGCTTATTTCGAATCGAATATAGCTTTGATCCGACGGGAAGCCAGGATGTTAGCCTGGCGGCGGTTCCTAGGGGGAGAACTTGATGTTGTAGGTGATTCTTCTTCTGTAGAAGAATCATAAATGTTACTATGAATTTCCAAAGGGTAAAGATGAATGACTGCGCGAGTAATTTCACCTGTTCTCGTACTCAAGGAAACCGATCGTACATAGCCATCAGGGGAAGTATGTAAAACTTTTACAATTCCCAATTTCCATTTTAAACGAGGACCGTCATCTTCCACCAGGACGACGTCTCCGACAGTTACATTTGGGCGATCAGATTTATTGTAAGATTGCCTTAAATTTAACAAATAATCCTTTTCCCATTTAATTTTAAATTTATTTACAAGGGAGAGGATGTATTTGTAGCGTTTACCAATTTTTATAGGATCTAAATATGTGGGATCCATTTCAATAAGTTCCTCTGGAACTGGGAGCGAATTTAATTTATGCCCTGTTAATAAATGAGAAGGGGTGAGTGGTTCCTCACTATAGAGGTCATCCCCTACAAAGGTGAGAGGACGGCAATTCAAAACCGCCTCTACTTCAATTATAATTGTGTAAAATTCATCATAAGTGATGAGGGCATTAGTAAGGGTACGTTTCAAA
>JABUQX010019471.1:22500-30415 GCA_015478945.1 Trachelipus rathkii | reverse complement strand
ATACTACTTAACTATGATTATATAGGTGTAAATCCTATGATTAATCTTAAAAAATAGATTCTCTGTGCCAAAACATGCAATTCTTTTCCTGTACAATTAGATTATTATTTGTTTATTATATTTAATTATTAATTACTATATATATATATTATATTTATCATAATAGATTATTTGATGAGGTAATATGGTCGATTATCATGATCATCATGATTGTTGAGTGTAATGTATTAATTATTATTAGTGTAAGTAGGTAGTAATTAGTAATATATAATTAATGATTAATATTATTAATTAGTATTATATTAATTAGTATTATGATATTATTAATTATCATCATGATGTGTGTGTCCAATAACAGAATTTTTTAGCTTTTGAATTACTAAGAATTAGTTAAGATTTATATACAATTGTCATATATAGTAGCATATATCAAGGTATATATATATATATATATACTATAATATAATATATATATATTATAATATACTATATATATATATATATATATATTATATATATATATATATATAATTATATATATATAATATATATATTATATAGATTAATTATAATATATTAGTGTGGTTTAAAATTTTTTCCAGGTAAGGAGTATAATTGTAAGTTTCTTTTACATTCAAAATATATGAAAAGGTGGTTTGTAAGTTATTGAGGTAAATTATTTTTAAAGTATATAATAATACTACGAAAGATCTCCCAAATAAATTATTTACTCCCTATATCCCCAAATATAACGTAACGAGCTAAAAAGGTCAGGTGCGCAGCAATAGCACCCGGGAAACACCTAAAAAATAAGGAACCACAATTAACGAAGTTGACAATCAAGAGAAGAACAAGTGCCCGCCCCTCCCCCCTCTTACGTGCTCCCCAAATACCTCTTGAAAGCATAGAGAACTCAATCGCAGTCGATGAAAAAATCACACTACAGGCCTCATGAGACTCGGAAGGACATTTCACTGATGGGCGATCTCAGTCAGCCACCATAAAAACATCGACATCCGATTCTTAAAAAATGACACCTTTCTTCTCGCCTCTAGAAACAAAACAGCATTCTTTCCTATCAGACATTCCCTACCGACTTCCAGGCGGACGAAATATCCCAGCACACTTACCAACGACAACATCCATCTTCCGTTTTCAGTATGCACCAAACCATTTCCTCTCTACTGGTCGTTTATTCTTCAAGATACTACCTTTCTAATCAACCACACCACCCCTACTGCAGATAGTTCGCTGACTTTTATCAATTCTTCTCACTAACACGCCTCTAAGATTGACCATCGAACACATTTATCTTAGATTTATACCTTTTTTCCATTACCGATAGGTTCACGTATTAATACATTAAACAGTAGCAACATCACAATCGTGCAAAACCTAGCGCACTCCAGGACTTAGTTCCTTTACATCCACCAAGGAGTAATTGCACCAGCCACCTTCCTACAATCACAGATTTTTCCACATACATTCTGACACCTATCCATTCCCTTTTCATGGACCCCATATAGTCCTAAATACTAATTAAATCAAATACTTTGCACATCCAACATGGATTCACACCATTGGAAGTTCCTCACTCACTTACCAATAATCCTTGCTCTTTAGCTAACATTTACTATCAAATCCCTTCTTTTTACACCCTGATAAACTTCTCTACCCAATCCTCCTCAAACTCTCTTGGTTGTCGCCAACAACGGCGAATATATTATTGATTAATTATATTATTTTTAAAATATATATATAGTATATTATATATAATATATATATATATATATAAATATATATATATATAATACATAGTAATTATTATTTACTATATATATGTTTATATTATTATACTTATATATATATATATATACTTTATATAATATATATATATAGTATATATAGGCAGTGTTGGAGATGAAAAGACTGCTACAAAAAGACGTACATAAGTTGTATAAAGAAAAAGTGAAAATTTTCAAATGTCATATTCGCTGAATATGAAAATTCAAGAAGTAAATTTAAGTCTTCATTAGAGAAATGTTCGGGTAAGCATTAATAATTTTTATAATTGTTTCATAATATTTTTAAAATTTTTTTTCTTTAACCGAACCACATAATGGTAGAAAAACTAGAAGACACAATAGACACAAAGGTTTTTTTTTTGTAGGAAGTTAAAAAAATATTACAGTAGCCGAATATTTTACGTTTTGATTGGTATGTATCCAGTTATGATAGCTAATTTGATCCTTGGTAAATTCAAATGGAGTAAGTCTTCGCTAGGGTTTTATATGAGGGTATATGTTGTTACCGATGTTAATATATGGTAGTGAAACTTTGGTGTAAAATAGATATAAAGGGGCAGTCTGTTCAGATGAACAGTCTTAGGGGTGTGAGAAGAATTGATAAAATGATGATTGAACGTTTTGGGGAGTTGTGTGGTGTGAAGAAGGGCGTAATTGACAGAATAAACGAGAGTATATTATTAAGATGGTTTGGACATACGAAAAAGATGGATGAAGTCGGGTGGGTTAAGAGGATGTATTAGTGTAAGTGTGCTGGAGAATACGACCAGTTGGCGAGACCGAAGGAAAAAGGTGATTGAATCAAGTTGGTAGAGTTTGACCAGAGTAGCAAAAAAAATGCATAAAGAGGAATAGCTGGGTTTTTGTAGGGGTGTGATTGCTGGGACTCCTGGCCCAAGGAATTAAAACATTTAAATTGACGGGATACACCAGTGAGAGTCCAGGTCCGAGTCTTGTGAAGCCCTATGCTTGATTTTATTTTAAATTGAAATGGTTCTTAATATTAAAAACCCAAGAACATGTTTGGAACTTTTGATGTTCATCGTTGTTTTCACTACTGCTTTTCTAAATGTGTCCATATAGATTCTGTCAAACATCTGTTCGATTGGTAGATAGCCCTATAGGTAAATATCTACATACTATATCATATATACTAAGTATATATAATATATAATATAGTAATATAGTATATATATATTATATATAGTACATTATATAAATAATGAGGTATCTATATTAATATATAATAAATAATATATATATATATACACTATTATAATATATTATAAACATACAGAATATGTATCTCTTGAAAATAGACCAAAGAAAGTCCGTTGGCGAAACTTAGCTCATGTGGCCATCTTTACTTGCAGAAGATGCTGAATGCAGATTGTAATAATGAGGTCATTATATTATTGAGTATTATATATGTATATTATTATTCAGCTATTATTATTATTCATCTATTATTATTATTATTATATTTGTATTTCCGAGGGAGAGCCTGGAGATAGAGGCTGGCAGTGTGATTAGCCGCCTATCTGCGGGAGGACGCAGCTCATGTGCCTCAGCTATTTCAATACCAGCTATTAAAGCCCGAATTCAACCCGATACTTACGTCGGCCTAATGACACCCTATGATCCTAATGAGCGGCAGTCCCGCTTTGCAAGCAACCCAAAATTATTGGCCGTTTACTGCGCGAGGGGGTTGTTTACTTCCATCTTACGGCTTCCTTCAGGAACCATTCCTCAAAGTATTTACGTTTACCCTTCCATGCACAAGATATTATCGTCTCTCTCTACCATTCTTAACAAGATAGGGTTTATCCGCCATACACGTGCGTGCTTACAGTAAAGCAGTTGGTGAGTCAAGTCGTGTGTTTAAGATCGAGGCAAGACATACGCCGGTTGCAGTTTGAGCAGGAGGATATCTATTAAATGTGATCTCTACAAGCCAGGAGGGTCCTAGCAGACTCTTACGGTGCCGTTTTACACCGAATATTTTCCGGAAGAGCGGACGGAAGGGTGTGGGAGAAACGTTCAGTAATGGTTTCCTCGGACAATCACTGATCCCCACACCAAAACACAACCATATTTGTCTCGGTATTTTCAGCTGCAACTAGATTAAGCAAATAAAATGCATTAGGCGGTGGAACAGAGATCCAGTACGCTTGCCCCGCGGGGGTAACAATACCTACCATCTTTCCTTCAATTACTCGGAGCGCTCTCGCAGCTCGTTAGCTTGCCGGTCAACCCGTAACTCTTTGGTCTGTACCATTCAACAGTACCTCTGCTTGTTACCTGCGCAGAACCACAAAATTGAAGTTCTGTATGGTTCCTCCCACAGTGGGTGTTCCTCCCAGGAAAACCACCACAGAGCCGCGATGGGAGAAAGCCCAAAAGCCGGACACCAAGCCGCACACGGGATAGTCCCGATGCCAAATACCAGTCCCTCCTTGCTGTGCGCCTGGGCCATTCGCCGCCTACGCAGATTTCTCCATGACTCTTTGCAGTCGGGCTTCCTCTTCTGGCTGCAGTCGTGCTTCGGCGGAGGATTGCTCGTGGTGCAATAAGCATTCGGAATGTCAAACCCGTCGCTTCGGCCGGTGTTCTTGCATCAAGTAGGAGAGTTGCCTCCGGAGATGGTCCATTGCTCGATTGCGTGTGGTCATACAAATCTCACCATGGCAGAATTTGCTTATGTCACGGGAAGAACCAACGATCTGCCCTTTTTGCTTCCTCCAGTTCTACGAACATGTCGTTCATCTCTGTTTGTGGATTGCGTTGCATCTCAACCCATTAGAAGCAAGGTCTTTCTACTGAATGCCTAACTATACCTCTTCAGGCATCTGCCATTCAGCACATCTTATCCGATATCGTGCATTTGTCGTAGTGATCGTGTTTTTGCCTTTCTTTTGGAACTGAACATCTTGTAAAAGATCTAACCATCTCAGCCTTGTTCTCATTTGTTCGGTTCGTTTAGGGATTTCCCCTGTTCGTTAGATATTGACTAAACCAGTCTAGCCCGCATGTCTGTGTGCTGTAGCGAGACTCCGCCTGTACATCCACTCAAAAAAAAAAAAAAATCTCATTTTCGTAGTTGATCGCATCTTTTTGCCTTCCTAGTGGAGCTGAAACATCATTGTGGTAAGATCTACCAATTCAGGGCCTTGTTCCTCTTTCGGGTTTTCGTTGGGCATTTCCCTGGTCGTTGGCTTGCTAACACGGTCTAGCAGCATTCTTGTGTGCTGTGGAGATCACCTGTACATCCACTCTGAAAAAAAAAAAAAAAATAAAGGTATTAGTATTATATAATGATTATTATTATTATGATTATATATTATATTATTATTATTATTATTAGTATTATTGTACTTATTCTTTATTTTTCTTCATGTGGTTACTTATTCTTTCTTTTTAAATTAGTTTATTTATCCCGTTCATCTTACCCGATCCTTTCTCCAGTTTGTCCCTGTCTCCTTTTTTTGTACTGCAACTACCCTAGCGTTCTCCCTGATCTTCTTTTCCTGAAGAGTCTTCCCAAATCCTCCTCCTGAACTCATGCTGGCTATCGAGGCTGGTTGGTCTCTGTGTGCACAACCGCTCATCTTGCCGTTCGTTTCACTCTATCGATGAATGTACAGGTCAAAACCGGTTCATTGCTTGGCTTTTCTCCGGACCATAAAATTTGTTGAGACACGAACCTGCCTAATATCTTGAGGGACCTTCCTGCACTTGTTGTATAAATCTTATGGAATGGACGCGGAGTTCGGGGGAGGCCTTTTTCCGATATCCACACCATGGCCCACCACGCGGTGGAAGAATTCAATAGTAAGGTATTTATGCTTTACGGTTACCGGCTTCGGAATATAGTTTCATACTTCATCATTGGTTTACTTTATTACGAGCTGATGTATACAGGAGAATCTTCATTATAGTAAAATAAAAAGAACAAATGCTAATAAACAATGGCGGAATTCACCATCTGTTAAACTCCAACCCGATCCCTTCCTGGCCAATTATCCACCAGTGACCAATAGGGCCTTTGAGCCTTATTGGGATGAAATGGGTGGTACTCAACTTTGTGTTCCGATGCATGTTACGCCATTCCACCCATCTACGGACGATTAAAAAAGTTTGTTCTTGTATATATATATATATATAATATATATAATACTTATATTATATATATATATATATATATATAGTATATTATATATATATATGATATATAAATATATATTATATATATATATATTATATATAATATATATATAATATATATATATATAATATATATATTATTTAGAATATATATAGGGATCGTGTTTTTGTAACTGATGAAATGGATGGAGGGGAGTGTGGAAGAACAGCTTTCGGAAAATCTGCATAATATTTGGCAGTAATGAAGAGGTTGAGAGTGAATGTGTGTGGGTTTGCATGGTGCAAGAAGGAATAGGTATTTTGGCATGAGTTACTTAGCAAGTAGAGTAATGGGCAGAGTGGAGAACAGTTGAAAAATGGTAAACGCACGTATAGATGAAATTTACTGGTGAAATGATCCAAGAACGAGGCGAGATGATGATGATTGAATTTGGAAGTTGTTTAATAAAACGTTTATGGAGGGTATAGTTCCCAAGGATTGAGGAGAGCTGTAATAGTACCTTTATAAGGGAAGGAGATAAGGGGAACTGTAGAAATTATAGGAGAATAAGTTTATTGAGTGTTGTAGGGAAGATTATATGCTGGTATTTTGATCGCAAAAGAGTGCGTCGAGTGACTGAAGATTGATTGGTGAAGAACAAAGTGCGTTTAGAGGTGGTAGAGGATGGGTGGATCAAATCTGATGCTTGTAGCGCCCCTTACTCCCAATCTTGGGAAAAAAAAAGACGTAGAAAAACGAAAAGAAAGAAAAGAAATAATATATATATATATATATAAAATATATATATATATACAAAATTATAATAATATTATATATAGTATATATATAATATATATATATTATATATATAGTATTATATAGTATATATATAATATAATATATATATATATATATATATATAATTTTTTTTTTTTTGCAGCATCAGTAAAGGAGCCTCCAGCATTAGACTACGGTGGAGGGAATGTTTCCCTTTACAGGGATGGCAATATCTACTTAAATAAAATATCTCTCTTAAATGCCTCATATTTGTGGTTATCATCATTTTACATCTTTAATATTGATGTACCTAAGGAAATTGATTGTACATTTAAGTTATTGATATATATATATAATATTTGGGATTAATAATCCCAAATTTAATATGGCGCAAGCCAAAGTTAGGAAGCTCTGGTTTGACATATAAATTTAAAAGTGTTATGTTATTATTTTATTTATTATTATTATTTATTATTATTATTATTATTATTTTATTATTATTATTTATTATTATATTTATATATATATATATATATATATATTATATATATATATATATTATATATATTTATATATATTATATATAGTATATATACTATATATATATATATATATATATATTATATATACATATAATATATAAACTTTATGTTCTATATTTTTAATATTCAAGCAATTTTTTCATTTTAGTCTGTAAAGAAAGATAATTTTTTTGTTAAATAATATTGGGCGTATATAGATCTCCCACATTTTGAGTGGATATAAAAATAGAGCCCAAATATCTAGAAAAACAAAGAGTTTTGTTATAATGGGTTTTAAAAATTGTATCAGACAAATGGTCGGCGTTGTTGGCAATACATTGATGGGGTCGTACCCGGAAGTACTCCATGACTCGAGTGGAATTGTGTTGATTTACTTTTGGATCCTTTCCTTCAAATCTTCAAGAATTCAGGGACGATGTTGGAAACCTTTTCAATTTGGCATCTCAAAAGGAAAAAGTAACAAGAGCTTAAATCTGGCCCCCCCAGGTCTCCCCTTTAAGAGATCAAAGGCCTTGACTTCTTTCTTTGGAAATTCCAAAAGGAAAAGGTTTTCCAACATCGTCGTCGAACTCTTGAGGAATTGAAGGAAAGGATCCAAGAGGAAATCGACGGAATTCACCCTGAGATGACACGGAGAGTCATGGAGA
>JABUQX010019471.1:5000-17500 GCA_015478945.1 Trachelipus rathkii | reverse complement strand
ATATTACATATATATATATATATATATATAAATAATTATATATATATATTATTATTATTATATATATTATTATATATATATATATATATTATATATTATATATATATTATATATATTATTATTGAAAGAAAGATATTATATACATATTATATACATATTATTATTATATATTTTATATATATTATTATTATTATTATTACATATTATTATTATTACATATATTATTATTATTATTATTATTATTATTATTATATATTATTATATATATTATTATTATATATATATATTATTATTATTATTATTATTATTATTATTATTATTATTATTATTATTATATATATTATTATTATTATTATTATTATTATTATTATTATTATTATTATATTATTATTATTATTATTAATATTATTATTATTATTATTATTGTATATTATGTATATTATTATTATTATTATTATTATATATATGTAACTGTTTTTTACATACATACATAATATTATTATTATTATTATTATTATTATATATTATTATATATTATTACATACATACATATTATTATTATAAAACATATGACGTAAAAATTTATACTTCCACATTATACATATTATTATTATTATTATTATTAATATTGGTTATTATTATTATTATTATTATTATTATTATTAATATTATTATTACATAATATTATTTATACAGTTAGTTTCATTTCAACTATTATATATTAAACATATTATTATTACATATTATTATTATTATATATATATATTATTATTATTATTATACATATTATTATATATTATTATATATATATATATTATTATTATTATTATTATTATTATTATTATTATTATTATATTATTTATTATTATTATTATTATTATATTATTAGAATTATTAATATTATTATTATTATTATATTATATATAATTCAGTGGCGCAATCTGAAGAATTACACCTGGGTATAGATTTATACATATTATATATATATACATATTATTATTATTATTATATAAATATACATATATATTATTGCATTCCATACATTATATTACATATATATATATAAATATATATATATATATATATATATATATATATATATATATATATATATATATATATATATATATATATATATATATATATATATATATATATATATATATATATATATAGCTAACGAAAACATCGAAAACATATTTTAATAATTATAATACGTACCTATTTATTTGTATGAAAAGCTTGTTTTCATTATATTTACCAAATACTTAATTTTAAATCACATTCCAATTGAGTAATTTCTTAGGCCTATCATTTTTTTAAAATAGAGCTCTCGTTTTATAGATAAGTTTTAAAGCGTTTTTTCTTTAATATAAAATCTACACTTACTCCATTATGCATTATTTCACTTAATTTTATGTATATAATGCTAAATACCACTTTAAAATAAAGTTATATAAAATTAATATTCAATATCAGAACAATCAGACTCATTCGATACAAAAATTTCAAAGAAACTGCCACAAGCCACATATTTCGTACATATTTACGGGAAGATCGAGAACGAAAGATTTCATATATATTATCGATTATTTTATCGATTATTATAGGTAGGACAGACTAGCCCGCTCCTTTATAAGTTGACGATGAAAATGACGTCATTCGTCCGCCTGGGGTAAATAATTTTACTATTAATTATTATAGATTATGAGCGAGAATTTCTAAATGAATTCAATTATTATTATAACTATTATTATTGTGGTTGTTTTTATTTTAATTTATGATGCAAAATAGCTTTTTAACTTTTATATAAAATTTTAATAATTTAGTATACTTTTACAATTTAATTTCAATTATTTAAAACCTAAAAAATATTGGGTAGGAGCTACCTACCCGGCCTACCCTATATATACGTCCCTGATATATATATATATATATATATATATATATATATATATATTATATATATATATTTCAATATAATGTGTTTATATATATATATATATTATATTATATAGTTAGTTATATATATATATATATATATATATATATATATATATATATATATATATTTATATATATATATATATATATATATATATATATATATATATATATATATATATATATATATATATATATATATATATATATATATATATATATATATTCAGGTAAGAAGGTAATTTATTCCTTTAACAGTTTTATCTTTATGACAAGAGAAAGAGATACAAAATATCTATTACTGCTACTACTGTAAAAACAACAATCCTAAGTACTACTACTATTACTAAGATTGCTGCTACTACTACTACTACTATTACTACTACTACTACTACTACTACTACTACTACTACTACTACTACTACTACTACTAATAATAATAATAATAATAATAATAATAATAATAATAATATTAAT
Source organism: Trachelipus rathkii (assembly GCA_015478945.1). Classification (NCBI taxonomy): domain Eukaryota; kingdom Metazoa; phylum Arthropoda; class Malacostraca; order Isopoda; family Trachelipodidae; genus Trachelipus; species Trachelipus rathkii. Next base: position 15,079 of record JABUQX010019471.1, on the reverse strand, counting down.
AATAATAATAATAATAATAATAATAATAATAATAATAATAATAATAATAATAATAATAATAATAATAATAATAATAATAATAATAATAATAAATATCTTCTTTACCTGATTTCTCCAGTTTTGCTGATAGCTACATTGGTAACTGGTCGTCCCTCTTCGGATACCTTTATTCCATTGTTGGTTTCGTAAGCATAGTTGTGAGATCCGTCAGCTTCGATGTTGCGGTCGTCACGGAGGACAACGGCATCACGTTCGGGGAAGGCAAGAGCGACGGCCAAAAGACACAAGAAAAAGACCTGTAGAAGCATTTTAAGAATCCATGATAATAATAATAATAATAATAATAATAATAATAATAATAATTAAATATTTATATAGTAGAAATCATAATAATAATGATAATTAATAATAACAATAAAAATATATTAATAATGTTAAATAATAATAATTAATTAACAATAAATAATTGGCGATATAATAATAATAATAATAATAATAATAATAATAATAATAATAATAATAATAATAATAATAATAATAATAATAATAATAATAATAATAATAAATTAATAATAATAATAATAATAATAATAATAATAATAAAATAATAATATCAAGCTCTGCTTGCCTACAGCACATCATCAACACTAAAATATTCCATGTAACTCGACAATCGAAAAGTTTACAAAATTGCTACAACAAAATGCGAACATCTAAAAAACTATTCTCAAATTCTAATATATTATTAATCTAATTATTCATCCACTGACATACCATAAAAACAGTATTTATATTACTATATTATTAATTATTAATTATTCATATTATTATTATTAGTCATTATTATTTATTATAACTTATTATCTTATTCCACATTTATTATTATTATTATTATTATTATTATTAGTTATTATTAAGTTATTAAAATTGATTGTCATAATTTGGTAAATTACCTAAATTGTAAATTTTTTTTGGTCAACAAGTTTACGTGAAATTGTTGCGCACTAAATAAGGCCTAACTCGCCTCACTCACAAGTGTCTATTTTTGTTAAAAAAGTGGTAAATAATTATTATTTATCATTAGAAAATTATTTAAAAATTTATTGTCATAATTCTTTTTTGTTTTCAATGTTTATTAACTAAAACGGTTAAAATAAAAATTATATTTTTGTAAAAAAAAATCACGTTTGGAAATTAGTCAATAAAATTCATAAACTTAGAACTTGTTTTTTCTAATCAATTAACTCGTAGAACGATTATTAATCTATTATACAACATTTAACACTGACTATAATTAAAAATACTAGTTTGGGGGACAAGCACAGAACGTTATCACCTATTAAATGACCGCTTTCTCTGGCCGAAATACACAACAAATGAACCAGAGTTATATAGGTTACACCCAATAAATATTATTTCGACATTTTTATTATTTTACACTATTCTACAACATTAAGGGCACCTTTAAATGTGAAGACAAAACAAAACTATTAAATGATAGATGTAACTTATAAAAATGGTCGATTTTATCATCGTTCATTAAACAAAAAAAAAAAAAAGACGAAATTTGACGATTTTCCCCATTCTTACATATATATATAATACATACCACACACATATATTAACTAACTCAACACAAGCCCAACGGTATATAATATAACAAAATACATATACTCCTCAAGCTCTCACTCCTAATATATATACATATATACTATTACACATACAAAACACCCACCCTACCTCTCTACCTTAAAACATAATATAATACCGAACAATAGATATATACATACTATTAAGTAGAGTATATAGTATATATTAACCTTATCATATATTTTATATATATTTATAAAACATATAACTTACATAATATTATTATATATAATATACTAATATTATATAAACTATATAACATATACTACTATTTATATAATAATATTATAGATATATATATATAATTTATTTATTTATTATATACATACTATTAACTTAATATTATTATATACTACTCATATAATATTTATATATATACTATGTCCCAGTATTACTACATAAATATATAATATACTATATATATACTTACTACTTATATATATATACTATCATTTATATATATATATATAATTATAATATTTTATCAAACCCTATATATATATATATATATATTATACTATAACTCACATATATATATATATAACTAATCAATATATATTTATATATATATATATTATAATATATAATATTTATATATATAATTATATTTTTATATTTTTTTTTTTCTATATTTTCCGTTTTGCTCCAGGCACCTTAATTTAACCTCAGTACTTTATTTCATTCGTTCTCTTCTATCCACTCACCAAATTTTCACAGATCCTACAATACTCCACTATAATATATATATATATAATATATTAATAATATAATTATATATATACTAGTATATATAATATATATCTATATAATACATAGCTATATTATATATAACATAATAACCTCATACTAATTATATAATATAAAATAACCTATACTAATATATAATTATATAACCCAACATATATACATAATCATAATTACCATATACTACTAATTCATATATAATCAATATATACTATAGATACTACTAAATATATATAAATAGTACACCCTATATAATTACTCCCTCCTCCACTCAAACTATATATTATACTCTATAATATCATATAAGACAGACGCGGCTTACTGCTGGCCCGAATGATGGATCAAAGATCATATTTCGTAATACGGATTCCAATCCTCTATTCCTAATGTCAAAGTTCCAAGATTCAACGCCATACAAAGCAACCTGTTATTATTCCATTAGAAATTCCTTCCCAGCGCTTTGAAACCGTACACATTGACATTGTTGGACCTTTACCTTCAACCACCGCTATTCAAGAATCTTCAGCAACGTTTCGATATCTTCTCACTTGTATTGATAGAAACACAAGATGGATGGAAGCCTTTCCTCTTCAAAACACCACTGCAAAATCTGTCTCTTACGCTTTCTTACAATGGATCTCTAGATTCGGCGTGCCTTTATATGTCATCACGGATCGCGGACCCCAGTTGAAAAGTGAATGTTATCTCAGAACTATTTCCTTATTGGTTCATCGACTGTTCATAGAACGTCATTATCTTACAATGCCAAGCTAAAATGGAAAAAATCGAAGTTTTCACCGATCTTGGAAAGCGGGCAATCTGCGTAGAAAGACTGATTGGTTTACTTTCCTTGCTTATCATTCCCTTTTTTAGCCTTCGTGATACCTAATAGATTCAGGTTACTCCCCCTTTATCAAGGTATATGTAATAAGACAAACAACCTTTATTACCGCGAGATCTCTTGCCTTCAAATCCTTCTTCACAAACAAGAATTTGAAAAGGTCTTTTATAGGAAAAAAATTCATCGCCTTAGAATTGAAGAACTCGATTCAGGACAAAATCTCCCACCTTCTGATCACGTCAGCGATGTTTCTCTTCTCATCTCCTGAAAGACTTTTAACAAAAAACACTTCTACAACAACTATGGAACAAAGTGCGGCCCCCATGCAGTTCTCAAAAACCATTTGGTTTCAAAACCACTTCGATTCATAAACCATGGTTTCAACACATAAAAACACCACTGGCTTTAAACATAAAAAAACCATGATAAAATATTTTAAAATGTATTTATAATGGTTTTTCCTTTAGCATGCTTGATATGGTTCTTCTAATACTTCTTCAATCGAAAAGTAAACTGAAAGGCAATACAAAAAATTTTTCTGCATGATTTATAATTATTGTGAGAATAGATAATATAGATATATATCATATAATATTATATATATATATATATAATATATTATATCTCTATATCTACATATATAAATACAAACCACCTCCTCCATACCCTATTATACACATACTCAAACAACCTAAATATATACTATACTACTATTCCTACTCACTAATATAACTCTCAGACTTTACTGAAAAGTAACCCCTCAAATATATAACATATAAATTTTGCTAAAATATTAACACCTAGTTGTAAAACATTTCAAGCATCACTTGTTTCGCAAGGGCTCTTACCGGACAGGATTTTAATTTCTACATACCCATCGAACTGACACACAATTTACAAAGACTTATCAATAAAACTATGTGATAGCGGAAATGTGTCGCCCGCAGCCCACTCACCCCAAGCTCAGAAAGCACACTTGACTTACTAAAACTCAAGTGCATCTCGTCTTCTCTTCTGCGCACCGAAATATGACTAATGGAGCATAGAACAGCTTAATCCAATCACTCAACAGACAAGATTTATAGCAAAAAGTAAAATGAGGTGATCATTCAAGGCGTAACACAAAGGCTCACTTAATTGCGTAATAACTATATTCCTCAAACCCAAGATATCAGACCACATTAACTAACACCATCCAGAGTATGGAGTATCAAAAGCGTGCGAATTCATATGCGAATAAATTAAGAGCACACGAATTCTCCTCCATTTCCTAAATAGTACCTTATCATATTACATGATGAAGCTCTCAGTTGGATCCAGCAACGTCGACTACACTTTACATCTATGGTACGAAATCTCTACAAGACAACTAATAGTAGAAAAGGTCATATACTCCAAATCATATAGCCCGATAATATTGTTCAGCCACACTTCATCAAACTGCTAATGTTGAAAGGTATTTTCAACTTTTTGACTTGTGCACAGCAACATTAGAAATAAGTTGGGAACAGCTAAAGCTGGGAAATTATTCTCTTGGTATAAAATTCTTAATGAGTAATTTCAGTTTCGACTTTTAATGATGAATTCTCTCTCTCTCTCTCCTCTCTCTCTTCTCTCTCTCTCTTCCTCTCTCTCTCTCTCTTCTCTCTCTCTCTCTCTCTCTCTCCACTCTCTCTCTCTCTCTCTCGCTCTCTCTCTCTCTCTCTCTCTCTCTCTCTCTCGTACTCTCTCTCTCTCTCTTTCTTCTCTCTCTTTCTCTTTCTCTTTCTTTTTTCCTTTTCTTCTCTTCTTTTCTTCTTTTCTCTTTCTCTTTGTCTCTCTCTCTCTCTCTCTCTCTCTCTCTCTCTCTTCTCTCTCTCTCTCTCTCTCTCTCTCTGCTCTCTCTCTCTCTCTCTCTCTCTATTATATAATATAATATATATATATATCAATTTATATATTATATATATATATATATATACTATAATATATATATATATATATAATATATATACTTATATATATTCCTAGTATTCAAATATAAAGGTAAAAAAGAATTCATTTGTATATCATATAGGTTAATTTGAATAAACCTTTCTTTATGCGTTTTTTTTTGGTTTTTTTTTTGTAAATAAATAAAGTATAACCTTTTTTTCAAGAGATAGAGATTGTATATATTAGTAATATACCCTCTTATCTATTTTACTTATGAGTTTAAGACTTATTCTCCGTTTAGTAGTTTCTAATTTATACCAGTTTACAGTTATCAGAAAATTTGAAATTTTAGAATCTAAAGAAATTTATTAAGGATTTTTAAAATATGTGTTAGCACATGTGTATTATAACAGTTTCAAGTAGTGATTTTTGCCTTTAAAACTATTAAAACAAATAAAAACCACATTTAAAAACGTTTTTTTTTGTGTTAAAGCAAAAAAACAAAAGGGTTTTTTTTGTGTATTTAAAGAAAACACAATTGGTTTTTTTATCGTGTTAAAGAAAACATGTTTTTTTCCAACCCTATGTTAAACATTACTAAACGGGATAATAACCATCAAGAAGACGTTAGAAGCTCCTTACACCGGACCTTTCCTTGTGCTTCAACGGTCGATCGATGTTTCAAGTTACAGTACCCAACAGGAAGAACTGATATGGTTTCCATTGATCGATTGAAACCTGCATATATGCCTCCTGTAATAAACTCAGATGGTACACCGCAGCTGCCCTATCATCATCCGATGTTTTTGTCAGAAGACTTCATTCAACAACTATCCAATGTTCCGCACAATCAGTGCAACAGAAGAAGAACGCTCTTTACGAAGAACCCCGAGGCTTCAAGGTAACATTTCTCCAAATCAAACTTATGTTGAAATATGTTTAATATATATATTAATTATTTGTAACTTTTGTTATTTTTTATGCATTTAAATGTTCGTATGTTTGTTTATATCTTAACGGATATAACCAAATATGGTTGTGTGCTTAAATGCACCTTTTATTTTTATATATATATAATTATAATATTAATATATATATAATATATATATAGAGTATATATATATAATATATTAATATTATATATATAATATATAGTATATATATATATAATATATAACATTATTGTATTTTTATGTATTCAAATATTTTAATATATATGTTTATATCTTTGGATCTAATCATTTATGTTAGTATTTGATTATTTTTTAATTTCATGTATACTATTTTTGCCTTCAAATGTTTATTGTCTACTTATGTCTTCGGGACCATAATTAGATATGTTAGTTTATTTGAAGTACTTTAACTTATGTATTATTGGTTATTATTTATTTAACCCCATTGAAATGGTTCTATATGTTTGTGTGCATTGTTTAACATGCCCACAAATATGTAACATTTGAAGAAGGTTATTTTATAACTTGTTATTAATTTATTATAACATACTTTTTCACTCCGTGTTTAGCGCGGGAAGTAATGTAGTACTCCATTATAACTTTGTAAAAATTTTTAATTTATGTTCGTACTTATGCTAAAATTTGCCGCGGAAGCAAAATTTAGCAGAAGTCTGAGTGAAAATGTATATAAACCCGTCTGTTTGAGATACACGAGAATTATAAGAATCAGAAGAAAATCTTACTCAAAAGATACTCTCTCCAGAACTCCTCCAAACTTCAACACGCAACTTTCGGCAAGGGAGGTAATTAATTATATGAAAGGCTTGCGATTCCGAATTTCGGATAAACAAATTTCGCGTAAACACAAAGAAGAGTCAAGAGGCAAAGGGTGTAGAAAAACGCGCTGGAACAGATTCTGTGACAACTAATTCGCCCTACGGAGAGTATACTCACAGAAGGGACTTTGTTACAACTTTACTTTTTCATTGAATAAATCGTCTTCTATTTTTAGGATTTATTTTAAATTCCCAAGTAACCTTGAGTTACTTTATTTAAAAAGATAATTGAAGGAAACTTTTGTTTCCTATTCCATAAAAAGATAAGGTATTGCAAACTTTGTTTGCGCTTACTAAAAAGATAATTACCTCAGGACTTTGTGTCCTAATTCATAAAAAGATAAGTGTGAAACCTAGAGTTTCATTTTACTAAAGAGATAATTGCAGTGGCCTATCGTTGCTAACGTAGTTGTGAACTACAAAACTTTTAAACTCATCATACTTATATAGGGGACTAAAGAAGAACCACCTACATCACTCCAAGTCCTTTCCTATTTATACTATATATGATATATATATATATATATATATATATATATTATAATATATTAGGATTATTAATATATAATAATATATATATATATATATAATATATATATTATATATATAATATATATATGATATATATATATATAAATAATATATATATATATATAATATATATATTATATTATATATATATATAATATATATATAATATATTATATATATATATATATATATATATATATATATATATTATACTATATATAATATATAATATATATATAATAATAAATAATAATATATAATAATTAAATAATAATAATATAATAATAATAATAATAATTAATAAATATAATAATAGTAATAATAATAATAATACATAATAATAATTAATAATAATAATAATAATAATAATGCATATAATTAATACATAATAATAATAATAGTAATATTAATAATTATAATAATTAATAATAATAAATAATTAATTAAAATAATAATAATTAATAAATAATAATTAATAATAATATAAAAAGAATAATAATCAAAATAATAATTAAATAATAATAATAAAAATATAAATAATAAAAATAATAATAATAAAAATAATCAATAAAAATAATAATAAAATAATATAATAATAATAATAATAATAATAATAATAATAATAATAATAATAATTAAAAATAAATAATAAAAAAAATAATAAAATAAAAGAAAAGTAAATTTGAAAATATTAGTTAAAATATTTTTAGTAATAAATAATAATAATAATTAATAAATAATAATAAAAATAATAATAAAATAATAATAAAATATTATAATAATAATAATATAATAATAAATAATAATAATAATAATAATAATAATAATAATAATAATAATAATAATAATAATAATAATAATAATAATAATAATAATAATAATAATAATAATAATAATAATTAATATTAATAATAATAATAATAATAATATAATAATAATAATAATAGTAATAATAGTAAAAATAATTAAAATGACGTTTTTAAACGATCATTATATATATATATATATATATATATATATATATATATATATATATATATATATATATATATATATATTTTAAATATATTATTTTATATATATATATATATATATATATATATATAATTATATATTACCTTACGAATTTCATTTCGTTAAAGGTTTGTTTTTACACTTCTTTACTGAGCAACAAATGATTTTTTGATGATACAATGACAAAGGAAAAACTCTTTTTATAATCCTTTTGACAGTCGAGTCACTTTGAAAAACTTGTACTTACATAGCTTTTAACGGTATATTTCTTGCATCTCAAACTGGTGTCATGCTTCTACCGTTATCATGTATCTTATACTGGGGTTAAGCTTTAACAACTATCGTATATCTCATACTGGGATCATGTTTTTACCATTTCGTGCATCTCAGAGTGGGTTCACACTTTTACCTCTATTCTGTATCTGATACTGGGATCACGTTTTTACCATTATTATGCATCTCATACTGGGGTCACGCTTTTAGCAATCTCATGTGTCTCATACTGGGTTACGCTTTTACCACTATCGTGTATCTCATACTTGGTTTACTCTTTTACCACTATCGTATATCTCATACTGGAGTCATGCGTTTTCCATATCGTGTATCTCAGAGTGTGTTCACACTTTTACTACTATTCTGATTCTGATTATACTGGGGTCACACTTTTACCATGATCGTGTATCTGTGTATCTCATACTAGGGTCACACTTTTGCCACTATCGTGTATCTCTTACTGGTGTCACGCTTTTACCATTATCGTGCCTCTCATATCGAAGTCACGATTATACATCTGCCGTGTGTCTCATACTGGGGTCACACCTTTACCACTATCGTACACCACATTCTGGTGTCACGCCTTAACCACTATCGTGTACTCTAGATTGGGTTCACACTTTTACCATTATTCTGTCTGATACTTTGGGTCGTGTTTTTACCATTCGTATTAGACTTGGTTCGCAGTTTTACCACTATTCTGTATCTGAAACTGGGGTCACGCTTTTACCATTATCGTGCATCTCATACTGGGGTCACCCTTTAACCGCTGAATTGTGCATCTCATACTGGGGTCACGCTTTTACTACTATAGTGTATCAGAGTGGGTTCCCACTTTTACCACTATTCTGTTTCGGAAACTGGGGTCAAGCTTTTATCGCTGCTGTGCATCCCATATCGAGTTTGCGTTTTTTACCGTTGTTGTGCATCACGTATTGGTGTCTCGCTTTTCCACGTGTACATCATATGTGCATTTGCCTCACCTAACTTTGAACCTTGATTTTGAATCTCGTTCTTTATACCTAACCTGATTGATCTTTGAACATGAATGACATTTCAAAAATATCATTTATTTTTGTTGTCATCTAATTTTAGACGTCATTTAATTATTATATAAATTTTAATTAACTTTAAAAGTCATATGTAATTTTTTTTTGTTATCGTCATTTATCTTAAATGTCATACAACTTTAATTTATTAATTATTTGTTATAGTTATAGTGAAGTGTGTGTGTGTGCTTCAAACCTTGTTTTTTGTTAATTAAATTCTCATTAAATCATACTACTTGGAAAACGTTTTATTCTTTTCAGTAAAGTTCTATGT
>JABUQX010019470.1:17500-20000 GCA_015478945.1 Trachelipus rathkii | reverse complement strand
GTAAAATTGTGCAAAATATAAATAAAAGTAAATTTTTTACTGTCTTAGCCGATGAGACGACCGATGTGTTCCAGAAGGAACAATTTTCGTTGTGTGTGCATTACGTTGATATTGATACTCTTACCGTCAAAGATTTTTTGTGTTTCATCTCAGTAAATGATTTGACGGGAATAAGTCTTGCAAAATTAATTGAAGAAAAAGTAACTGAACTTGGTTTGGATATGAATAATCTAAGAGGACAGGGTATGGCGGTGCAGCAGCAATGAGTGGTGAGTTCAGGGGTGCTCAGAGAGTAATAAAGGAAAAATGTCACAAAGCTATTTATACTCACTGCTTTTTGCATTGCTTAAATTTATGCCTCACAGACGCTTTTAAAGTTCAAAATATTCGAAGTGCAATTGGAATAATATCAGAATGTTGTACATTTTTTTCTTGCAAGTGCTAAGAGGACAAAAGTGTTTGAAGAAAAAAATAGAAGAACTTATTCCTAAGAGTAGCAAGAAGAGATTAAAAAGTTTGCGAAACTCGCTGGAGCCAACGGAATGAATCGGTTTTATTATTTAAAGAGATGATAAACCCGATAATAGCAGCTTTAGAACAAATAAAATGTAAGTTGGAGATCAGTCAAAAAAAAGCTACCTTAATTCTAAGCAATGTTTATAGTGCATCTTTTCTGGTTTCCTTTTTTGTTTTAAACAGACTATTAAGTTTAACATATAATCTTTCAAAACGATTGCAGACACACGTTATTGATTTGGTGAATGCATATAATGAAGTGAATCTAGTTAAAACTAAACTTGAAGCCATCAGAGAAAATGCAACATTAGAATTTCAGCATATTTTTGAAGAATGTGTAAGCGCATCTGAATCTGAGCTGGGTATTGAAATTGCTGTTTAAATTCCAAAAATACAGACCCAATATTCCTACTTCTGACCCACAGACTTATTATCGCACATCCATTTCTATACCATTTTTGGATGATTTAATATCAGCATTGGGAGAGAGGTTTTTAAGTCATAAAGAAATTATATCTTCCTTGCAATTTGTCATACCGTACAGGTGTAATGCCATATGAGAAGATAAAAGATGTGACATCTCACAAAGATTTAGTAAAAGCAGAATGGGATTGATATGGAAGTTAGTAAATGTAGCATCACAGAGCAGATCGTTCAGAAAATTGTTAATAAAGAACTAGTTTCTCGTTTGAAGTCACACTTACAAATATTTACATCTTGTTGCAAATACTGGCAATTTTACCAGTGTCTACTGCTTCAGTAGAAAGAAAGTTTTCAACATTACGACTTCTGAAAACCTACTTGAGAAAGACTATTGGAGATGAAAGATTTGCGGTCGAGATTCGGAGTCGCGAACTTTCCTTAAATTTACCTCCCTTGCCGAAAGTTGCGTTTTGAGTTGGAGGAGTTCTGGAGAGTATCTGAGAGATTTATCTTCTTCTGATTCTTTTTTATTGATGAATTTTTAATTTAATGATTGAGTATCTCAACAGGACGGGTTTATATATTATTTCATTTCGACTTATGCTAAAATTTTGCTCGCGCAAATCTTAGCATAAGTACGAACATAAATTAAAATTTTTACAGTTATAATGGAGTACTACATTACTTCCTGCGCTAAACACGGAGTGAGAAAGTATGTTATAATAATTATACAAGATATAAAAACTAACCTTCATTCAAATGTATACATATTTGTGGGCATTTAACAATGCGCACAAACATATAAAACATTTCAATGAGGTAAAAATAATAACTAAAATACATAAAGTTATACTCTCAGATGCAAACACTAATTATGTCCAAAGACATAAGTAGACATACAAACATTTGAAGGCAAAAATAGAATACATGAAATGTAAAGAATATTCAAATACGAGCATAACTGGTTACATCCAAAGATCTAAACATATATACAAATATTTGAATACATAAAAATACAATAATGTTATATATACAGAAAATAAAAGGTGCATTTAAACACAAGCATATTTGGTTATATCCGTTAGATATAAACAAACATACAAACATTTAAATGCATAAAAATACAAAAATGTTCATACATAATTATTGATATGAAACAATTGAATTATTCACAAGTTAAATAGGTCACATCGATCGAACCGTTGAATCCAAGGAAAGGTCCAGTATAAGGCGTTTCTAATATATCCATGATTTGATCAATGCGCAGGAAAATAGTTTTCGAAGCTGTAGTTACGAAAGAAACATTGCGTGACATATGTAGAGGCGAAGTTGCTTGAAATTTAGGTCCTTTATTTGAAAAATTTCTTCATACATAAAAGGGAGAGGTCACAGAACCATTTAGAATTCGAAAAGGAATCAGAGTTCGTAGTGGAATCCAAAATGAGTTTCTGCCCATAATCCAAACTTAGAATGATGAAAGAAATCCATGCCGAAAAGGAAGTTTGCTATGTCTGACAATGAATCCTCGAACTGTGAGAGTTGTGAAAAGATGAAGACCATA
>JABUQX010019470.1:5000-12500 GCA_015478945.1 Trachelipus rathkii | reverse complement strand
ACGAGGATCGAAGCAAGTCACAAGAGTATAAATAAAGATCATCATTTTCGAGAGAACCGAAGCGTTTTATTAGATTTGCTTTCATTATTACATCTTTCATTCTTTTTGCTTCAATATTATCTTCATTTGAAGATGGTTTAAAATGTTTCCTCCGTGTCATGATTAATAGTATTACGTCGGATATAGAAGCTGCAGAGGTGCTTATTGTCCTTGTAATTTATTCAAATTGCTTCAAATATTTAGCACAGTTTGATAACAAATTTTTTACACATTCATGAGAACAGTAACTTTGGAATGGGAACTGTTATATAAAGCAAGAGTGCCAGTATTCTTTCCATTATATATATATATATATATATATATATATATATATATATATATATATATATATATATATATATATATATATATATATATATATATATATATATATATAAATATAAAATATATATATATATAATATATATATATATATATATATATATATATATATATATATATATATATATATATATATATATATATATATATATATATATATATATATATATATATATATATATATATAATATATATATATATATATTAATATAAATATATATATATATATATATATATATATATATATATATATATATATATATATATATATATATATATATATATATATATATATATATATATATATATATATATATATATATATATATATACATATATATATATTGTCCGATTAAGCTTTTAGAAATCACAGTTTATTTTTTTTTTATTGCTTTAATAAAAAGGAACTCGTTGGTATTATTTATTCTCAATTCAGTGTGAAACATTTGATAAACCCAATACTAACTAATGCAAAGATTGAAGGGTAAGATTAGGTTGTTTTTAAAAATGTTAGTTAAAAATTAAAATAATTATGAAACTTTAATAACTGCGAAATTAAAAAATTAATTGTGTATATATATAAAATTAATTGTTAAATATAGAAAATTAGTCCATTTGGGAAATAATCTGAAAAGGTATTCGATTATTTTCAAATATACTTAGAAGAGATTGATTAGATTTGGAATGAATTTTGCTCTATTTTTATCATGTTTTTCCTGTTTTTTTTTCACATAATTTAAAAACAGTTTACCATTACACTTAATTCTTAATCATCTTTAACTAACGATATGTTAAAAAATATATTAAAACAGGTCATATATATATATATATATATATATATATATATATATATATATATATATATATATATATATATATATATATATATATATATATATATATATATATATATATATATATATATATATATATATATATATATCATTATGGTCACCCACATTCTTTCCCCAGACTGGGAGTAAGGTGCGTCACATGCACTGGAAACAGAAAAGTAGAAGAACATGACGCAAGTCGAAAAGAAAGCCCAGCCTTACCGCCCCTCTATACCTTTAAGTGAAAACTCGTCGCAGTCAAAAAAATCTATCTAGGGCTTCATGTGACTGCGATGGACCCTCACTATGTCATCTCGTCATGTAGGGCTCATCCCTTGGCTAAGGTGGGTCATAACCATACCCAGCACAAAACCCAGCCATTCACTCCTATTATGCACCTTTCTTCTCGCCTCTGCCAAACTCACGTTCCTCTCCTTCAGGCATTCCTTTACTGAATCAATCCACTTTTTCATTGGTCTCCCAGCCGGTCGATTCCCAGCACACTCACCACTATATATCCGCTTAAATAACCGACTATCATCCATCCTTTCCACATGACCAAACCCTCTCATTGTACTTTTATTTATTCTCTCATTTACTCCTTTCATCCCACCACACAACTCCCTAATGCGTTCATTCCTCATTTTACCAATTCTTCTCACACCTAACACGCCTCTAAGATTATCCATCTGAACACATTGTACTTTAGATCTATACCTCTTATTCCAGACCCTAGTTTTACTACTATGCATTAACACAGGTAACAACATAACCTCATGTAAGACCCTAGCGCACTCAAGACTTAGTCCCTTTACGACCACCAAGGGATTAATTACACCAGCCACCTTACCATTCACAACTTTCCTACTACACTCTGCATTATCCGCTCCCTTTTCATCCAACATATATCCTAAATATTTAAACTCAGACACTTGCTCCAGTTGTTCACCATCCAACATAACTTCACACCGAGGACTGTCCTCACTCACAATCATAACCTTACTCTTATATACGTTTACTTTCAAACCCCTCCTCTTACACACCCTGCCAAATCCATCTACTAATCCTCTTAAACTCTCTTCAGATTCGCCACACAAAACCAAATCATCCTCATATAATAGGTAGGGCACCCTCTTCCATTCTCCATCATTCTAACACTTTCCCCTGCCACACCCACCTCTAATTCTTTCATAACCCCATTCACATACAAATTGAATAGTCAGGGAGACATAACATATCTCTGCCTCACTCCGCTATTAATATTAAATCAATCACTTTGAACTCTATTTATTCTTACACACGCTTCACCATCGTCATACATACTTTTGATTCCATTTAGAAGCCTACCACCAACACCAAATATCACTAATACCTGCCATAGAGCTTTCCTATTAATCCTATCATACGCCTGTTGCAAATCCATAAAACTAAATGCAATTTATTCTTCTTCTCTCTCATTTTCTCAATCATTTGTTTCAATGTAAAGATTTGATCCAAACATCCTCTAGCACTTCTAAGCGCACCTTGTTCTTCACCAATCAGTCCCTCAGTCACTCGATGCACTCTTTCGACCAACATCCAGCATATATCTTCCCTACAACACTCAATAAACTAATTCCCTTATAATTCTTACAATTACCCTTATCCCCCTTACCCTTATATAAGGGCACTATTACTGCTCTCCTCCAATCCCTTGGAACTATAACCTCCATAAAAGCTTTGTTACACAACTTCCAAATCCACTCAATCACCATCTCGCCTCCGTTCTTGATCATTTCACCAGTAATTTCATCTATTCCTGCAGATTTACCAATCTTCAACTTTTTCACTCTACCCGTTACCTCCTCCTTACTAATGACCTCATCCCCAAAATGCCTATTTCTTCTTGCACCATCAAACCCACACACTTTCACTATCACCTCTTCATTACTGCCAATGTTATGTAGATTTTCGAAGTGTTCCCTCCACACTCTTCTCCCATCAATTTCATCAGTTACGAAAACACCATCCCTATTCATTATTTTAAGCAGGTTTCTCTTATTCTCATTCTTAACCTTTCGCGCTTCTTTCCAGAAGAGTTTCCTATTCCCTTGTAAGTTCCCATTCATCTGAATTCCAAACTATTCATAAACGTGTATATATATATATATATATATATATATATATATATATATATATATATATATATATATATATATATATATATATATATATATATATATATATATTTATATATTATTATATATATATATATATATATATATATGTATATATATATATATATATATATATATATATATATATATATATATATATATATATATATATATATATATATATATATATATATATATATATATATATATATATATATCAGAGGTGGGCACTTCCGCTCTTTAGTCCGCTAGTCCGCTAGTCCGCTCCGAGCGGACTACCAGAATAGGTGCGGACTAGCGGAGGTGCGGAGTCGTCAGGAAATTAGCGGACTTGCACGTGCGGATCAAAAAAAGTTTCCGCTCTTTTGTTCCGCACCTTTTTTAAAAATGAAAATATAGTTTACTTATTAAGAATTCTTATTGGTTATAATAAAGAAATATAATTTTTATTTTAAGTTTATAACTAATTATACTTTTAGTCTAAGATTATTGTTTTTAATAATTAAACTTCCAAAAATAATTTCAACCTCCTTAAAGGTACCATATATAATAAATAACATTTAAATTGATTTTATAGACTGAATGGCTATTACCCTCATCTTTAACTTTAATTAATTATATTATTACTATAATAACTAGGCAATATCTAAATCAATTATGTGTAAAACCCAAATATATATATATATATATATATATATATATATATATATATATATATATATATATATATATATATATATATATATATATATATATATATATATATATATATATATATATATATATATATATATATATATATGGGTTTTTCACAGAACTGATTAACATATATATATATATATATATATATATATATATATATATATATATATATATATATATATGGCAGGAGAAATAACGAGAGATGTGGGCGAAGGGAAGAAAAAGCTTTTTAAGATGGCGAAGGCGTATAGTAAGATAGTAACGACTCTGCAGGAGTCGAAGCCAGGTGGATTCTATACTAAACTCTTGGACGAAAGGTTTAGACCTTCTATGGGTGGACAGGGTGGTCAAAATATTTCAGAAGGGAGGCAGAATGATTTAGGTGAGGACCTTAAATTAGCAATGGACTGCTGGAAGTGAACTAACACCAGCACTTCTCTCACCAAGGACTTCCTTTCAGCATAGGCAGATTTTGTTTAACATGTTAATAAAATATAATACACCTCTCCCTAGTTCTGCGGCTGTAGAGCGAATATTTAGTATTGGGGGGGATATTTTGAGGGCAAAGAGGTCAGCCTTAACTGCTTTTAATTTTGAGCACCTAATCTTTTTGAAAGGTAATATGGATCTCTTGTCCTTTGAAGACGATATTGAGGAGGAAGTGGAAATCTTGAGATTTTGTAAATATTCATTCAATTTTCCATATAATATTATAAATAATTTTTTTGAGGATATACTATTTAGTATTTAATATTAAAATCTTTTGTGAAGTCGCACATTATTAGAGGGAGACGTGCGGACGTGCGGACTTGCGATAGCGGAGGTTTGATGGTCTGAATAGGTGCGGAGGAGCGCTAGCGGACTACGTTTTCTCGAGGTGCGGAGGTGCGCTAGCGGACTACCCTTAAATGAGCGGGGTGCCCACCTCTGATATATATATATATATATATATATATATATATATATATATATATAGTTACAGAGGAGAGAGATGGATATATATATATATATATATATATATATATATATATATATATATATATATATATATATATATATATATATATATATATATAAAATATATATATAAATAAATATTATATATATATATATATATATATATATATATATATATATATATATATATATATATATATATATATATATATATATATATATATATATATATATATAACATATATATATATATATATATATATATATATATATATATATATAAACTGAACTTTCCGCACCTGTAAAGTAATCTCTATCAATTTTCAGCTCCATATAATAACATTAACTCTTGGAGACTTGCCCCTAAAATTTTCAAGAATTGATGTAATTCAACTGAAAATGATCATAAAAGATTTATTAAGATATTCTCTTTTGAAATACTGAAATTTAAAAATTTAACAATATAAACGAAGAGTACTATATTCAAATAGTGTTTATTTTTAAATTAAGTTTCTTCAATTTTTTATTTTAAATTGTTTTTTACTTTGTTGCCTGAGTGTTTTTAAATTAGCTTCTGGAAACTTTTGGCAGTATTCCTCAATAACCTGAAACATAGGAAACCTAATTAGACAAGTGAGGATATGTTGAAATCATTTTCAAGATTTTGACACAGTTCGTGAGTACTTACTTGTTGTAAAAGGTGTGATTTTTTTTAATCATCTTTTGTTATTACTCTATTAAAATCCGTACAAAGTTTAATTTTCCTCTCTTCTGCATCATTTTTAATTACTTTCAAATTACGTATTATTTTTCAGTCTTTGCAAAATGATTCATTGTTTTCCAACTCCGACGGATGTAATTTTAAAAAAACTTTTATTTTGAATCTTCGGAACATAGAATTTTCGGTTATCATCTGTATATGGGTATTATCATTTGAAGGTTCTAAAAACTTCTCAAGATCTGATGCCCGTAGAAGCAACTTTTATGGAATATTAGCAACATGATTACTATCAAAGTTTGGACTATATTGTACAAGTTTTTTGGCAACTTTAAATTTTGTTTCATTACTCAATTCATTATCAAATAAAGAAAATAATAAACATTCCTTATTCAAGTAGTAAGAGTGATTCAAAAATTTCTTCTCTGTTGCGTTAGATATATTTTTATTTGAGTAGTCAAATAGTAAGAGTACAAAATTTAAATCGCTTAAAGGTGCCTTCCTTCTCAGAGCAAGAAGTTTTAAACCTTCAATTGCAGTAATACTTCACTATAAAAGCAATTATCTCAAGCTGTACTACAGATTCTTGTGATTCAAGTGGAAATCGTTCAAGAAATATGTAAATTTTCAGCGCATAAATTCCTTTCTCTACCCATCTGGCCTAATGACAGGATCCTCCAGGTTTCTTGATAGTACACGAAATTTTATTTCCTAAAAATAGCAAAATTAGTTCCAAAATTTCCTTGTAATCATCATGTGGCCAATTTCAGATAATTTACAAAAACATAAATTTATTACATTTTAAAAAAATTCTCATTCAAGACCTTTTCCATGTCTTGTATTCCATCACTGAAATTTTCCTTTATAATATTGGACCAAAATTTTAAAATTTCCGAAAGAATGGAATTTTTGTGCCAGTTGAAAAAGGAAATATTTTATGGAAAACTAGATAAAATAATTTCAGCAACATGATGTCTGCATCACATAAAAAGTAAGTCTTTATTTAATTTCAATTCTATATGAACGGGTGCTCTATGTATTCGGCCAGTGTTTGCAGCCGTTGTATCAAACACTAGTGCTTGAAGGTTTTCTATTAAGTCCCAATTTTCAATGGTCAGTCACTGCTGAAAATATTTCCAAGCTTGTGGCCACTGGAATACGTGGAACTTCTATTAGTTTTTCTATTCCGTTTGAAATGGCTATAATTGGTAAACGTTCAACCTTTTCACCCGATAAATTTTCTACGAGCTTAGTGTGCCAACAGCATCTAAGTTTAATTCTTAAAAAGTATCTTTAATGAAATCAGTAATGTGTTTACGATATATATTTCGTTGTTTATGGACAGACGTTCTGTTTTTGACGTAATCGGCAGGATTTAAATGTACTGCTTTTACACAAGCGATCAGTAGATAAACTGCATCCCTTTCGCTTCTTTGACATTTATCGAGAGCTGCTGCTAATTTTCTGGTTATTATTTCTTTTCGTGTTCGTTTTTTCTTTGAAATGTCACTATTTACATCGGAATCCATTTCTGAAGTTTCAACTTTGATTTCATTGACGTCTTCATCACTAAATCTGCACCCTTATCCGTTAAATCTGCACATTTTTAGCATTTTTTTTATACTTTTCAGTATTTTTGATACTTTTTACCATTTTTTCAGCGTTTTACCAGATTTGTCGGTAAAACTGTCAACCTAATCCGTTAAATTTGTCCTTTTTTTCTTTTTTTTTTTTTTTTTTTTTTTTTTTTTTT
>JABUQX010019469.1:12500-45548 GCA_015478945.1 Trachelipus rathkii | reverse complement strand
CACCGGCACCACAGCACCGCACACGAGAGATGTACGGAAGAGAGGACAAACATTTCTTCTAGCTAGTCTGTAAACTTCATTGGATCGGACCTTTCTTATCAAAAGAATTCTCTAATATATCTGCTTATCCATGGGCCTCTTTTTTGATTTTGCCATTCCTAAGGGTTTTCCTCTAGCTTTTCGCGAAGTCTGGATATGTAGTTCTGCGTAGGTATCCTCCCTACCTCATTGCGTCTCTACCCTGGCTTCTTTCCTTTCACCTCTTCTTCTGGACTTCTGGCCTCCTTCACTGCACCTGCTTGCTGCGCCCCTGGCGCTCCATTGTATTGTATATTTCGCCTTTAGTAACGCTTTTGATAAGTTCCCATAGGCTGCACTGACACCGTTCATTGCCTGTGGTTCGTGGTGGGTGTGGTACTGGTGATTAACAGAGTCGGTTGCGACCTAGACACCAAGTGTGTCAACTACTGGATAACAACTCTCCATGGATAGTGAAGAGTGGTGTCGGGTTCGTGCTGGGGCCTATTGTTTCTCACTTATATGATTTGACCAGGGATACTGATAGGTTTCCTAGTTGCAGATGTATACTAAGTTGGGCCCTCAGTTAGGAATAGTGAAAGAGCCATAAAGATTCAAACTGATTTGATACTTCTTCGGTCGGGCAGATAGTGAAATGATTTTAATAGTAAACAAGTGGTAAGGTTCTTTAAAAAGATTTCCTTTAAAATATGCATTGGTCCCCACTAACGGTTCGACCGCTAGAGTTCAACTATACAACAACTCAAATGCGCAAAACCGTGCTTGTCTGGGGGAACTTCCACCCGTAAAGCAAAAAGTAACAGGATTTAAAATCAAAACTTGCCCATCTTTTTTTTGGTTGTTCCTCAGACACAGCGTCCCTTATGAAGCATACTGGGGGCGTGGGTGCCCCAGTCTGTGGCGGATTCTACTATGCGGAGTTGAAAAAGCTTCCACGAGGTTTCGCGCCGTTTTTCGCGTATATTGCTATAAGCAGCGACGTGAAAATTTGTATCTGATCTTAAGTAAATTTCGATACCGTCGTTCATATTTCAGCTTGGGGACTCGAAAGCTGAGTTCCACAAGATACTCGACAACGATTTCTTGGGCTCCTGAGGAACTGCCCTACCCAGGCACACGCACTATCGTAAATGTCAACCACAGAGCATGTGCCTCCCAGTTTGAGTTGTAAATTCCGATTCTCTTCATCCCGGTACATGGCTTTGGGTTACGCCCGTTGTGCTATAACTCTCACCTAACTGCAGTATTAGGGTATTATATCCCTCTTCCGCAATGGTTGGGATTAAGGTGACTTTGTTTCAATATCCACTGCGACTCTTTAGTTGACGACGCTCCCATCGATGATGGGTACAGCTGACGGTAATGAAGGAAGCCACAATGCCCCTATTCGACATCTTGGGGAAGCTCTCTGACACGCGATACTCACAACTCGTGACCCTATGTTCAACAGAACGACAACACGTCATCATGCTACACGCTCCTTTGAGCCAAATAAAAGTAGACATCATTTGATAGTCGGGTCGGGCATGACTTTCTTCTTTAATGCCTAAGCTGTCCGCGCTTATATGTGGAGGGGGAGGTCGTAGGGCCAGTTCCAAATATTTGTTGCCCTTAAGTCACCTGTGTTGGTTAACCATCCGACTCCAGCTTACTTTTGTCAAGCCTATACCTCTTCCTTTCTCATATCCTGTGTACTAGCGCGTGCACGTTCGTCCCATTACTTTCTCTTTTAAAAATCTCTCGGTCGCCTGTCCCAAACATTATTCTTACTGCGGAGTTTTTTTTCTAGAGGACGTGGGAGTGCGTAGACTGCTTGGGAGCCTCGATTCAACGGTTGTCGTCTGTAATCCTGCCGACAGCCTGCGCGTTATCAAGCTGCTGGTCTTGTACTAATCCTTAATTCTAAATTTGCGATGGTGATCAGCCGGGCCGCCATAATTAATTCTCTCATAGCTATTAACCAGTGCTCAGGGCGCTTCTGCACTGCCCTACCTACCCGCTCTCAAGGCTGTTTGACTCTCCCACAACACTCGTCTTCAACACTTCCTTCTTCTCTTTCTTAGAGGAGTCTTCTCCCCTTGTCTTGTGCTGACCTGGGAGTGTTTTTCATTCACACTTTCCCATGTCTTTCCTCGATTTTCTGGTCATAACCGTAAAGTTGGCAGCTTCACGAGTTGTCGTCTTCGTGACAACGGGCGGGGGTGGCGGGCTGACATCTACGCAGCGTTATATCGATACCAACTCTTAATTCCTGCGAACCCCTGATTTATTCCGGAGCCTAACGCGCCTTGGATTTTCCCAATGTTAAGTCATACAATGCTATTATCCGTTTCTAAACTCATAAAGCGTTCTACATAACCCTCGCTTATCCTTAGACCACACTCCGTAGTTTTCGGATCCTCACAAATGTCTTGCTGTCTGTGTGGTGCCCTGTAACCTATTTTGGCTAACGCTCGGGGTGTATATCTATTGTAGAACGCAGGGGCATCTTCTGCGCTATGTTTTTGCACCCGTGTGATAGCTGATGGTCTTTCTCACGCACACCTTTCTGCTTCAAAACTTACATTCGCACGGTGACTTCGTTTCTGGCTGGTGGGAGTCTCCCGTCTACCAATCTTTGCCCCGTCGTATCACCAGAATGTCTATGGCGGGATACGTCAATGCCATTTATGGGAACATTTCGTAACAGTTCCGATTTGTAAGTGGCAATGTCTGATGTTTGCCATGTAGCACTGACATGACATGGTTAAAACTGGGTTGCACTTTACTATTCGCCTATGCAAGGATTCATGGACGTCTGGGCCTTTTATTTACATTTTGACCTTACATCACTATCACACCTATCCTCTTCTTGCCATCAATTTGTGCTCTGTCGACATGTCAAAAGTCTTTCTGTTGTTTGAGAACGGACTTGTGAGTCAATTGTAACCCAGCGGCATTTTTTGTGTATTTCTTTTCCTTGGGCTATTTGGTGCCATGGTTTCCATCCTGACTTGTTATCACCACTATACGTATTGTCAAAATTGGTGCTCTGGTTACGTGGAAATTCTAATGTTTTCCGTTTTTGGGGCCGAATTAAGTCATGCCATTATGATAGAGCAGACTTTCTAGTGGGCCAATACTTGCTACACGTTCGAAACTGTGGTGTGTTGGCTGTTGATGTATTTTATGTGTTTGGTTTTTTTCCACCTCACGTTTGCTACTCCACCAGATGCCCACATAAGGTCGGGTCAAGAAGGCTGGTCTTTGGTATCAGAGAGCAGTTGTCACTCCTCCTCTTCTTTAAGAAGAGTTTTGCTTTGCTGTAGAGAAGTAGGAGGACCGTCGTCTCATGTGTATAACTGGAGCCAGAGTCCTCGTTCTCTGATAAGGATGATTATCTATTGCCTCGTGTGGGTCCTTTGGGCAATCCAGGTTTTGAGAATATCTGATCTTGACTCACCATGAGATCGGTTCATGCCCTCTTGTTTATATCTTGTGCTTTCAAAATTTGCGGAGAAGACTCGCACTCACCCTTGTGGGACTAGATATGATTTAATTTCCGATTTCAGGCAGTTGTAACGAGCCTCATTCTGTTTTAGCCTCTCGCGTCTATATTATAGCGGTTGAAATGGGAAGAGGTTCTTTTTATATGCTATGCAAACAATCCTCACTTCAGCGTAGAGTCCTGCCGCTGGGCTGGCAACTATAGCTATATTTTATGATACCTTGATATAGTAGTCCAGTTAGAAGCGTCTTGTTCACTGAGATCTAGTAGAGGCATAGGACCTTGCGATCTCGTTTCTCTCCCCTTGTTCGCCAATTAGAAGATTCGCATAACTCTCAAAACGTACAATGTAAAGCGTCCATTCTCTATTCTACTTTGATGTCAACAACGAACGGGCCTATACATCTTCCAGGTACCTTGACGTTTGGTCGATGAGGATACATTTGTTTAAATGGCCCGGAAGATTGACGACTCACTTGGAACAAGCTAACTTCGAAGTTTTTCCCGTTGTACGTTCGGCTTCGGTTCGGATTGTTGCTATATTACATAAACGCACGCTCGTCCCTATTCGTCTTCTTCTTCTTCTTGAGACTTTTAGGATCATTTCCTCTTCTCAAGCTTCCTCTTTCTTGCAGTTTGTAGCTTCACCTCTTTTCCTTGAGTTGAGCTATATTTTCCGCTCCTCCTCCTTTTCTTGAGTTGAGACTTCACCCCTTCCTTTTTGGAGTTGAGCAATCTCCTTTCAGCTATCTTTCTTACAATATCAAGATCCCAATCCTCTCTGTCTTTGTTGAGCCTCATTGAGCTCTTCCTCTATTTCCTTCTCTAATATCTTGCAACTTTCTCCTTCTTTGTAAGGCTTTCTTCTTTCTTTAATAAATTTTCGAGAGATTCGTTTTGCCTTTTCCGGTCCTAGCAGGTTCTCTAACTATCTTGGTTGTTTTGTTTTTGTCTTTCCATCTTCTCAAACGAACTACCCGGCTATTTTGTTCTGATCACGGGTCCAGGTTGGCGTGAGTGATAGCACACTCAATATCTAAAATTTTATAGAGTGGCTTTTCCGTATTCCTTGATTTTAGAATCATTTATCTTGGAGAAGATTCGCCTTAATCATTCTATCGGCTCCTTGATTCTGATGTGTCTGAATCTGTTCACAACCTCACACGCCTCAATAAAGCATGATCAACGATTAGGTTTGTTCGATCGATGGTATTTATTTACTAGTACTTCTGTCTTAATCATTTAAGTTAGGCCAACGTGTACATATCGTCCCATTCTTTTTATATACTTCGGTCTATATATGAACAAAAAAAAAGGTTAGTAGTTGGTTTTAAAATTGCTTGAAATGGGTTAGCAAACTTACAAATAGCAGTATTTGCGTGTAATTGAGTTACTTAAAATCTTGTTGTATGACTAACCACCTTCACAGGTTTTTTTGTTTTTTAGAGGATTTGTTATATCTAAAATACTGGAAAGGAAGAATTTTTTTGTATGAAATAAAAACTTTGTAGAAGGATTAAAGCACACAGAATCATAATCTGAGAAATTTTTTAGAAAACTCAAAGATTAACCTCTTGGGAGGACAGTCTTTGGTTGCCAGTAGGAGTTATCTAATATTTTAAGACACGGCGTTTCATAAATCAAAAAATGTTCGCGCTCATTACGAAAAAATAGTTACCCTTTGATATGTATCAGCGCATATTGGGATTTATATGCTAATGATCTTGATAATACCTCGACAAATGCGTCGTAGTTAGTTATTTATCCTGATTCGTATACACACGTCCCTCTGTCGGTAATTATTTTTCGCGCAAACAAAATGGAGAGGAAACAACACAGTAGTTTGTATTAGCGTACAGGGTATTAACTCCCTTATATTACATTATTGACTCCGGTTGTTGTTTGTTGCCGCCAATCCAGTGTTCTCACGTCGAGAAGAGGCACTACAACCTCTTAAATAGCATGATAACGTGCCTCTACTAGCAACATATTGTACAATGCATAATCCCCTCTCCCCCTTGAAATAACTCCACCAACAGCAATTTCAATAATTTCAATCAAAACAGATAATATCCTGCCACAAAAAGAACAACTCCACCGAGGAAATTTAAAGCGTAGAGACTACTCACCTCTCTTCAAAATCATTTCATGTTAATTCCAAATTGCAATACAAAGAATACATATTCCTCCTTCAGACGCAATAATTTCCAACATATGAAACTGGGTTACCCTGTGACATTTTATTTGGATTACTCTCTTAAAACGGCATAAAGGTTTTTTGAAAAATTCGGGTTTCGCACGAAGGTTTAATGTAGCATTTAGAAACCTACACAAAATTTTAGAGATATCCTCGTAATTACTTTAGAATTCTGATTATTTTTCGTATAAGGGCAAAGTAGTCATAGTTTCAATGAACTCGAATCCAGTATTCAGAATATAAGCGCTATACATTTATCTCGTCTTAAATGACTTAAACTACTTATAGCAATCGATATGACCAATCACATCCTCTTAAAAACTTCACAACCAGCGTAATTTTTAATAATTTGTCCTAATCAATTAATGTATAATATCTTTGTCTACCAATATATAGTTACTAATTCCTGAAATTTAAACTCCGCGGTTATTCTTACTTACTCTTCAAAATTTTATGCAATTCCAAATTGCACAAAAGAAAACATTCTGTCAGACCTAAATAATTTCCAACTATTATGTTATACTGAGGCTTACACATAACTCTTCTTTTCCAAAATGGGCTGGCTCCTGCAATAACTAAAGATTATTTTTTCCTGTGGAAACTATCTCTTCTACCTCTCACTTAAAGATAACTTGTTCCGAACATTTCATGTGATAAATCAAACCACATGAAACTTCTTTCCAACTTTCAGTAACGACGTGGTGATGTTCTCGACGTTGTGTCGTTATTTTGGTTCACCCTAAGGTACACCTGTAGATTATACCTAGAACTGCTGGATACCAAAAGTTGTCTCGGAGACTGTAGCATCACTACTGACACCATTAAAAAACTAATACACCTTACTTTACAACATGCCTACTTCACTTTTCAAGACAAATACTTTAAGCAGATTTCTGGTCTAGCAATGGGTTCATCACTATTTAAAACTATCAGCAACATTTTTATGGAGCTATTAGAAAAATATCATATTTTCCCACAATTCCATACAATAATCTGGATACGTTATGTCGATGACATTTTTGCATTAATCCCGAAGAATACAAACACCGACACAGTTTTAAATTTTATTAATAATCTTCATAATGATATTAGATTCACATTGGAAAAAGCAACAAATAATAAAATAAACTTTTTAGATGTACTAATAACCTGGAATATAGATCAACCTCCAAGCTTTGACATTTATAGAAAACCTACAGCAAATCCATCTTACATCCATTGGTTTTCGAGTCATGATATATCCACAAAAGCAGCTGTCATGAGCAACCTGTTTCTTAGATCCTAAAAAATCTGCAGCCCGAATAGCCTGGGTAAAGAAATTAAAACTATTAAAAATAACTTCCATAGATTAAAATATCCGAATAGTATCATAAACAAATCATTACGAAATGCAAAAACTAAATTTCTAAAATTAAACCCTACCAAAAAACCAATTCAAGAATATACTACCAATTCCCAATATTCCAAAAAGAGTTATCAAAGAATATTTACCAAATATAATACAGACTGTTAAATCAAATAACATAATACTTAAATATGCACTAAAACCTAATAATATCAATCAAGTTAAAAATTCCCGAGAATATCACTAAAATAAAATGCACGGAGAACTGCGAAAAAGTTTTCTAGGAGAAACCAAGTAATCTTTCAAAACCAGGTTCTATCTTACACACTAAATTATTGTACATCTTGGATACGCTGAACCAAACATTATCATTAGTTGATTGCTGTATTTTACTGTAGTATATTGACTCAATATACTTCATATAAAATCACAGCAATCATTGTTTAACAAAAAATTAACAAACAACAGGCGCAGGAAAGGAAATTAACACCGTATGCACCCCTTTCTATTATAAACAACAGCCCAAACTCAATCTACAAACTAGGGAGACACTACAATCGATCTAACTACTAACAAATAACTTGAAGGAATCAAAAGCAACTCCATTCATTACTTGGATTAATAGCAAACTTAAAAACTAGATCGCTTTCAATCCGTTGTAATTTTGACAGACTACCCTAGGTTAGTCAGAAATGAAGGGGAACTCGGAAGTAGCTATAATAATTCATTTATCATCACCTAAATTCTTTGGACATTCAGCCTTCCCTGACAGACAGTGCATCGAGTCCTGGTTCACGAAAGCTCGCACATCGCATTTTTTAATTTTTTTGTCATTGTGTGATTTTATAAGTTATTTATTGTACTAATATCAACTCTTTTACTCTCCCATTTTGAAAACTATTATCCTCAATGTCGACTTTATCCACTCTACTATATTATCAGTCATATTATTATTATAATTACTTACTGCTTTTTACAAACAACATTTATATGTGCAAGTTTTCATCTCTTTTCTATATAATCATATATATATTATAATATAATATATATATTTTTATAGCCTATTATATTATAGACGCTTTTCCATTTCTCAACTATGAGTGTATATCACTACTATATGGTAGTATGGGATATTACAAATATATATAGCTATCCTCCTATATTTCGTCGACTATTATTATATATAATCTATCACATGGTTTAGAGTAACTATTTACTTACATACTACTAATATATATATAATTGTAACTTTTGTCGGAATTGTTTGTCAAATTTCAGACGTTATTACTCATATTATATGAGGTTTTATTTAATATGCATTTTTTACTATATATACCCGATATATATGCTAAGTACTCTATGTTACTAATATTCTTACCTATACCTATCCAGTATACCTCTTTATGGATATATACCTTGGTTATCCCGTTTATGTCTATTTCATTCACTCACCTCTGACTGAGGGTATTCTTATATTTAGTGAGCACTATCGTAGCTTATATATTATATACTACGTGCTTACGCACCTCGCCTAGGTATATTCATACTATATATATAACGATACTCATACTATGACGACATACTACGTATTGCATATTAACGTCTTAGATTTATTAACTCTTCAATTATTTAATATATTCTGACCTGTTATGGTTTTAAGATCTTTTCCATCAGAATTCAATGTTTTTTTTTCTTCTTCTTTTTTTATGATGTTCTAGTGACTTTTCTTAGAGACACTTTCTGTAGAGACATTTTTTGCCTAATTGCCTGCACCAAGCTCGATAGTGTACGTGTAACGGCACATGATTCAAAAGTAGATTTTTAGGTGACCTGTTACGTTTTTACGGCGCTAGCCATCAAGTTTTTCAGTATTTTTTTTTGTTAAATAATGACTTCTCTCTAGTATCAGTTGACTGATACTTTATAGGCACATGACAATTTAAATTGTGGTAACTTCGCCTCATGAGATTTCAACAAGACCTGATAGTAAATGCTCCTGTATGTATCAATCATCTCTCTCTAGTATACTCAGTAATTTAATGTTCAAATTATTTTTCGGATAAGATGCACAATTATTTATTCGGATAATTACCGATATACCTTCTCACGCACATCCTGACATCTAAGTGTTTCCATGTCACACACTGGGCTCGTTATTCTGTGACTTTTTTTATACTTAACGAATGCCGTAGGATCTTAGGTTAGGGCCTTTAGGTGCTTTCAACATCTCAACCTAACCTAAATCAACCTACATACCCTCATGGTTTTCGCTTTCATTTAATAAAAAAATAGTGTGCATAAAACATGTAAGTAAATTAGTCCCCCTTACGTAATTCATCCCGAACAATATGGATGTTTTAGACATCAAGGGAATATTTTGATATATACAATCTGCATGATTTTTAAAAACATAATATTTAAAATATCCTCTTCTCCGAACTTTAGATATACTGCTCGTTTACCGACTTTAACATGTCATTCGATTAGTATCCCATATTCACTCCAGGAATATATTTTTTAAAAAAAAACCAACAGAAACAAAAGAACCACACGCTAGACGCGGAGTGCGTTAATAATCAGGTAAACAAGGGACCCTATACTATATCCTATACCTACCCTACACACCTATATTATTTCTATATATACAATGTCTCTATATGCTCATAGATATATAATATATCGGGCTCTCTAATATAAATTTAGCTCATATCCTCTATATAATGACCTCATATTCCTATATTATAACCAATCCTCTTCCGTATATAGCTATCATAATTCTAATACTAATATCATATGTACTATACCTATATGTAGGCCTTTAATGATATCTACTATATATATTCCTATGCTCTCCCTACCCTTTATATATACTTATACATACTTCACTAGTGGACGGCTCTCCTGCCTTCGTTCTTGTATTGTTTCTGCAACCGTACGCGAGCCTTTTTTCCATAGTGGGAGACGCTGTATAATTTTGTTCTTTTAATCTATTTGTACAGAACACTTTTCACATTTACTCATATCATAATTAAGTGGCATACTATATTTATCCACTCATATTATCTATATTATACCCACTTCCTCTATATTACCTGCCTGTGACTATAATCAGATTATTTCTTATAATTACTATACTATGAGCTATGTAGTATTAGCCTTTTATCATATTATTTTTAATTATTTCTTTACTTATTTCAATTTTTAGTTTAAGAACTACTGATCTAGTTATATATATATATATATATTAGCATATCCTCTAACCTGCCGTGCACGTCAATAGATAGTATATTAGATGGCTTTGATTTGTCCTCGTCGAATTCTAATTCTAATAGAATTCAATCTATTCTTAATCGTACTCATCATCGTGATAACGCACTGAATTGTCCGATACTCTCTCTTGAATAATGTTTTTAAATGATTTACGATCCAATTTGAAACTTTATAGGTAGGGCTGTTTATGTTGGAGATTATTTGAAAAAATAAACCCACGATATATTAACTTAAACACACAACAACTTGTCTCGTCTTCTAAATTTTTTTATTTATATTTCTTTTCTCTTCGTGGTTTTCTTTCATCAACATAACGTGTTTTCAACTCATAATATAAATATATATATTATATATATTATATATATCGTCGGAATCACAAAGTTCTATTCTTTGTTCTATATTATAGCCTAGTATTGGATATACGGGTATATACGTAATTACTATAGTTATTATATATTATGTATATTTATTATTCGTTTATTTAGACTATTTAACGTCTATCTGGCTTGGGGTTACTATATATACTATGACTACTAAGTACTTCCCTGAGAGTGGGGGTGGGCGGGGCTATGAGGTGTGCATGACTGTGAAGCTATGTGACCGCGCTGTGATGAGTTGTACGACAATACCTTTCTTCATATGCGGCTGCTATTTTGAGTTTTGTGTTTTATTACGCTCTGCTACGCTAGCGTTTGCTAGTGAACGGTATTGGTCGCGCGCTTTTATGTGGCTCCTGTGTTATCCGGTGAGTGTATTTGACACGTCCGCTAGCTTAATCGTCGTTACGGTTTGTGATGAGTTGGTATAAGCATCAGTTCCGCTATGACCATTAGTGTAAGTTTTCTGTTCGCTGGTTGTGAATAGTTTGGCTACGTTATTAGTTTGAGCGTTTTCACCTATCTTTAGTAGCTATTACTTTGGCTGATAACTACCTGAGGCCCAGCTCTGTAGCGTAGTCGTTTAGGTACACCTTGTGCCTGGACGGTACCGAGTGGCCTATAGGTATTAGTACATTCTATCGTTTTTAGGTGGCTGCTACTACGGGTCCGTTATGTGCGTGTAGCTTTTCGGGAGTCTATTATACGCAGTTATGATTATTTATTATATTATTTATTATTTATTATTCTCTTATTAGAGTATTTAATTATTACATAGTTAGCACTTTATGTGAGTGTCCATCTAATTTATTCACTTATTACTCTTGTACCTCCCTCCATATAGGACTTCGTGGTTGTATCTCAGTTTTGTGTGTACCAGCGGAGACGAGCCGGGAACACGAAAACCAGTAGCATAAGAGAGGATAGTGGACCGCTGTGCTCCCTTCCGCTCGAAAGAGAGAGCGTCGCCAGCCTTAGCCTGCTTCTCCGCATTTCGTATACTTGAAGTGAAGAACGTCCGTCGCAGTCACAAAATGCGCCCAGCGCCCCTAGGCGCTGTGATGGGAGCATCGAGCGTACACGCTCCACTGGTAAGCGAACGGTCTCTCTCGCATCTCGTTCAATGTGGGTTCGATCCCCCTCGAGAACAAAGATACCTAGACAGACCGACTACATGCCTTATAGGAACGCGCCCGCGAATTCACGCGTCTCCTACTTTATCGCACCTTTGCGTCTCGGCGCCTCCTTTGCCTTAAAACTTCGCTTCTCGCGCTCTACCTGCCCAGGCATTCGCCATTTACTGAGTCGGGTCAACTCACGCTTCTACTGCCGCTGCGCTTGTTCTCCACCGAACAGGGATCTGAAATTCCCAACACACTGACCCCTATACACCAGTTTAACTTCAAAGCCGACTACTCAGTCGCCAAACTTCACCTTGCTCAATGACCTATGACCAGACTCAGTTTCAGACTGTAGCTTCCTTCGCTATTACCGCTTCTCATTTAAACTCATCTCTCTTTCTCCTTCTAGCTCTCCCTTTACTATCAGACCCCCTACAAGGTACGTTCATGAACTGCTATACGCCATTCTAACTCACAGTCTGTCAAACTGCGGCTCCATCACCGTGGTAAACGATTCACCCTCCACTCCAAGATTAGTCATTTACGGCCGGGACACTATTGTAGACTCTTAGAGTGGTAGTGAGGTAAGTCCAACGACTCCGGCTCTAACAGCGGCCTCGATAAGTTTTACCACTACTGGTACCCATTAAATACAGGACGTGACCTAGACATAGTCACCTTTTCATCACCCGCAAGACCTAATTGCGCTAGCAATCACATAACAAGTATAGGTCTTTTACGAGTCTAGCGAGGGAGTGTGAGCTGGCGACGAGAACTATCTGGTACCCGTTCCTATCCTCATCTGAACGAAACTTCTGTGAGTGACAGAGCCCGAACTATCGACGCTCTCACCCGATCAGTTGGTCCGTTGCATTTTTACAGTGACCACAACATGAATAGGTCCAAATATATTATGTCGCACTCACTACTACGTGTGTATACGACGAGTTGGCTCAGCGATCCTAACATAACCTGCAGGCGAAGACCACGGGAGAGAGGAAGTAGTCCACTTACACTAACACACGCGAGAAACCTGTGGCTGCTTATCTACGCGTTTACTTTCGAAACCATCCTATCTTTTTACTCTCACTGGATCGCAAATCCTCTCTGTATCATATGGAGTGGGCGTGTGCTATATTTACTCTTGGTCAAGATAAACAGAAAGTACTGATTTCCCAGGCTCAATAGTCTTCGACCAGCCTTCTTCGGCCCTTGACGATTATACAATTTGCTCTGGGGCTGGGGGTAAAACAAATAACGGCATTTTCTTTTCCTGTAGTAGAGAGAAATGTAAATATAATAAGACCCTGTTAAAGGTGCGACACGTGCGTCTTCAGTATGACAGTATAAGGGAGAGCTTAATAAGAAACAGAGATCTATCCATATAATAAGATATGTAGGACTGAGAAACATCGCGATGTCATGAGAGTGCTGCTGGGATGCTCGATAGTATAAGTTCACGATTGTGACATCTACAGTAAATTGCTACACAATATCGGACAGTCCCATTTGTTTCAGTAGAGATAGAGGTGATGGACAAGCCCTTTATTTTAGAACTACTCGAAAAGATATCTCTGGGAGAGATACAGTGGTTCGGAGTGGACAGTCCGGAGAGCAGAAATGCACGCCAAGTGTTTTCCACGCTACGTATTAGTAAAGGAAGAGATTATGAAAGTTGTGCTTATAAGAGCATCCCATGAGGATAGACCACGGGGATATAATGTAAAGCACCAGACCAGTATAAAGCAAAATGGACACGTTAAGTCACGCATCAGACGGGAAAAGAAGTTGTAGGTGAATGGGGAGAGAACAAAGGAATTTTGACAACGAGCAAATAAAGATGGGAGATGGAGGGAAAATAGAATTAAGAAACGCTTCACATAAGGAATATCAAAAAGGATCAAAAGAACCAAAGGCAAGACAGGGGAAGGCTCACCATGTGCATACGGCTAATGCTAGGGAAATATCGCACTCCTGATAACAGTGGCAGATGAAGAGAGGGGTATGACAGATAACTCTATTTATAAACATTAATATTTGGGAGAGAGATTGCACGGGGAAATATTTTTGATAGATTTGATCTAAGAGTTCGAGTAGCTTTCACGGCGCTCTAGTCAAAATCAGTCTTCGCTAATTTCTTCTGAAAAACTCTAATTGCAAACCTCCTGAAGAAGAAAGTTTTTCGGCGTCATAAGACGGCGAGAAAATATTGAACGGTTCATGTGGCAGTTTTCTGCCAAAAAAGTGTAGAGGAGTGAACCTGTTTCCTGGGGGGTGGGAAGAACCATTTACAAGGACATCATCTGCACAGGAGATCAGAAGGCTTCCACTCGATCTCCTAGGCGAGTCGACTCACACGTGCGAACGCTCTCAACTCAAACCTCACATGCAATTCCTACAAGTCACGCACACGCACACTCGCACACACACACACACACACAACAGCACTTATAAGGTTTGAAACACCACAGAACTTATGTATAAGATCTTACACACTACAGGACTTATGAGTTATATATAATGAGAAGTAGAATGAAGAAGTCTTCGTGTGAGAGAAAAGATCACTAAAGATAATCGATACGCATATATCTAATTGTCTGTTATATCTATATATATATACATACACTATATATATATTACTGACTAAATAATAACCATATATATATATATAGAGTAAAACTCGAATTATAAGAAACTACAGAGCTTACTCAAGGGTGGTGCGCATATAGATAAGAAGTAGGAGAGAAGTAACGTAACATGACGTGTATGAGTATGTGGGTTGGGTGATGGTGGTAAATTGCTGCGTTCAGTTAACACACATGTGCAAGAATGAGAGACACTGAGCCGAAGAAATTGATAATGATAGTATAGGAAAAAGCCGCAGCTTTTGTGGAGTAATATAAGTGAAGAATTGAAAAGAGTTAACATTGTGATCTTTCTTTGAGAGAAAGTAGCTTATGATAATATAATTATGATAAAGATAAAATAATATGAAAATTTTTAAAACTCTTTATGTTATTTCGTGAGTTTATAAATTCGGAGTATTTATGTTAACTTGAGATAACTATTTATTGGTTTCTCACTGAGTTATTGAATATTCTGTTCCCGGTTATTGAACTTATATCTGCTTCCTCAGAGTGATATTTATGAAACTATTTTGTTATTCCAGTGTCAAAAATAGTATTGAGTGAGGTTAAAAAGTAAACAGAATATAATAATAATTAAATTAAATATTACAAAACAAACAATTAATAAAATGAGAATAAACTATGTATTAGAACAAAATCTAATATAATCCTAAAGCAACAGTAATGCTAGTCATATAATTTAAATATAATTAAGAGTATTAAATTAATATATACATAATATATTAATAAATAATAATAATTAATAATATTATAATAATAATAATAATTTATTCCTTATATGACAGTATAGGACATAAGGGTAATTAAATATATACTGGCAGAACTCCGAGGTTCTTCCAGGACTCAAGGAAGCTCACTGGTTGGCTATGAAGTATATCGGAGTAAGGTACTGGTAGTTATTATGTTGAGGGTCTATAAATGGAGAGTGACCTAATACTAATTCTACTAAATGGTTAGGACTTACTGCTTCATAAAATTACATGAGGGTGTACTACCATAATATTGAAGCTCTGTGGGTATGTATATATTATAGTTGATTTTATTGTCAGACATGAATAATAGACAGAAACTTCTTGCTTAAGGTTGTGAAACAAGGTAAAAATTATTGAGTGAAGCATATATATATTATGTATATTATTTAATTCAGTATATATAATATATATGAAAATATAATATGTAGCCTTAATAGAGAATTACTACCAGTTACGTCTAGTGGTAATTAAAATTAAAAAAATATAATAATAAATATCTTCTAATAATTATAAATTAGATACATTATAATATATATAAATCTAATTTTTAGTTATTAAATAAAATATAGTCATATATTTTTTAACAATATAACATATATATATATATATATAAGTAGTGATACCATCCCTACATTCAGGTCCACTTACTTGAGCTCATATTTATATGGAATAAGATATTTATAAGGTAACGGAATTTTGAGCAGTACGTAGGTGATTTCCCTACTTATAGTAAAAGTCACCTGAGGAAAGTATATTAGGCTATTGAGTATTTTAATGTCTTAACCAAGGCCTGCTACAATGAATATCCTAGCTAAAATAAATAGAATATGTGAGTTATAATAAATATATATTATATAATATATAAATGTTATACATACAACGTTAACAATCATCACTGGGGCTATCCTATAATTAGGGCCTACTTAACTTTATTATTTTATTATATATTATTTAGTTCATAATAATTAATTAAAAATCTTATGTTGATTTTGGGATTAGTAGCTCAGTGGGTAACACGCTGGAGTACACTGCTACTAACGGGCTTCGAGTCAGAGATCGTTCCTCACATTGACTGTCTCTCCGTCATATATATGTGGAGGAGATTTGTATATTACTTAATACAAAACCAGTGAATGAGAACTTTCTATGCTTATGACAATATCAGTTGTGAGATAGTACACCACCCTAGGATGGAATAGCACTGCTGCGGCCTGTCCAGCCTATACCTCGTGCGCAGAAATCAGTGTGGTAATGGCGCCTGAGTTTATGCAAGATGTAGATACCATTGTAGAGGGATCGTCTCTCATATTTGCCATTCGCTTCTATGAGGATGAGTATAATCTATGAGATCACGACACTTTTGGTTTGTAACAATGCAATCTAATAAAATATTTCGAGATTGCTTACATTTGATATTTATCTTTAGTAGTCACTGTTTCTTGTGCATAGTTGTATGAGGTAATTTTCATTCATGCACCATATTCAACAAATGTATCATACCTATATATAATATATCACTAATCTCTGACTCTCTAATTAATTGTATAGTTTCTTTTCGTGTATATGTAGATTATGAATTAATATATATATTATTATATATATTATTAAGTAATATATATCTTAATATAATATAATAATATATATAATATATATATAATCTTTATATATATATATATTATATATAAATATATAATATATATATATATATTATATATATTATATATATATATTATATAATATATTATAATATTAATAATATATATATATTTATTATAATTATATATATATATTAATAATATTAATATAATAATCTTAATATATCTATATATATATAATATATAATAATATATATCTATATTATATATATTAATAATTATATATATATTACTATATATATAATTATATAATAATATATCTATATTATATATAATATATATATATATATCTACTACATATTAATATATATATATATATATATATATATTATATATATATATTTAATTATATATAATATAATATTTATATAATATATATCTTATATATTATATATATATTTTAACATAAATATTTATATATTCGTTATATATCATATAATATTTAATATATTAAATATATCATATTGAATATATTAAATAAATATATATTAATACTATTAATATATATTATATATGTAATATATATTATATAATATAATAAATATAATATCTAATATATCATATATCAAGTTGCGCGACTCCTATATGATAATCTTATATTTAAATAACTATATAACGTTAGCTACTCTCTTCTCTTCTCACTCTCTATTCTATCTTCTACTCTAATATCTCTCTCCGTCTATTAACTATACTCTCATATAATATATAATATTATTATATATTATAATTTATTATTAATATATATATTATATTATTAATATATATAATATATATATATATATATATAATAATATATAATATATATACTATAATATATATATATATATATATTATATATAATTATATTTTAATAATTATATAATAATATATATATAATATATATATCTATAATATATATATATTAATATATATTCTTTATTAATATATATATATATATATATATTAATAATATATATATATAATATTAATATTAATATATATATAATATAATATATATTATAATTAATATATTATATATTAATATAATTATATATATATATATATATATTATATTATATATATATATTATTATAATATATATATAATATATTAATAATATATATATATATAATATATAATATCATTATATATATTATTATATATATATATATATATAATTATATATATATATATTAATATATATATTAATAGTATTTAATATTATATATATATTATATTAAATATATATATATATTATATATATAAATTAATAATATATATATATAATTTATAATTTATAATATATATATATTAATATTATATATATATCTATTTATATATATATATTATCTATATATATATTAATATTAATATATAATATATATATTATAATAATTATATATATATATATATAATATATATTAATATATCTATTATATATATAATATATATAATATATTATTTATATATATATAATATATATATATATATATATATAAATATTTTATCTATATAATATATCTATAATAATATTATATTATATATAATATATAATTATATACTATAGGAGGTTACTTACAATATATATATACTAATTTATTTATTTTTATAGTTTTAATTCAGTTTTTAATTTAATATTTCATTTATTAAACTATATTAATAATATCTCTAAGTTAATAATTTTTTTTTTTATTTATTATCTATTATGGGTTAAAATATTTATTTATTAGTATAATATTTTATAATTTAATTTATTGTTTTATATTTAAATAATTTATTAAGAGCTATAAGTAAAGAAATTGTTCCTTTAACTTAGTAACTTGAGGAAAATATATGATTATAAATCATTTTAAAATAAATTTTTTTATAAACAATTTTAATACTATATATATATAAATTAACAAATACGATATCTACGCAATTGCTTATGTAGGGCTATGAGATTATAGTCCTTAATACTATTTTTAATGAGTGTTTACAATGCATTTATTTATAACGCCAGGCTACTCTCTCACCATTCACCGCTTTAATTAGTATAAGATATTAAAATAATGAGCACGCAAATGACGGGTTATATTAATTATTTAATTGTAATAATTTTACATTTTAAATATTGTCCAACTTTCGTAATAAAAAAAATACACTCGATAATTTATCGTCTATTAGAGTGATATAATTTGCAAATCGAATATAGTATTCTTATATATGTCTATTATATATATATACTCGAGTGCTGAGAGCAATATAGCAGTAGCCGATGTATCAGGAGTCGAGTCATTCTGAGATCTTATATATATATTATATATATTATATAATATATATATATATATATATATATATATAATTATATATAATATTTATATATATTTATATATATATAATTAATATATTAATATATATATATATATATTATAATAATATAATATATTATATAATATATATATATTATATATAATATATATTTATATATATATATATATATATAATATATATTATATAATATATATATTAATATATATATATATTACTATATTAATATATATATATATATATATATAATATTATATATATTATACTTACTATATATATAACTTATCCGTAAATATGTATGTAGACATCGGTGAATATATCTAATGATAAACTTTTGTTTTAGTATACATAAGTCCTAATATGAATTTGAAATAAATAACATTTACTCAATAATTATATAAATATAATATAATAATATAATATAATAATATTAATTAATATATACTATAATATAATATATTATAATAATTAATAATATATAAATAATAAATAATAATATATAATAATAATAATAATATATTTATAAAATTAATATATAATATATAATTACTTTATTTTTTTTAATATATCATAAAGAAATAAATTTAATAATCAAGCATAAAAATAATAATCAATTTTCAATAATACATTAAATCAATTTAGTATATTGGGATTTGCATACTACTGCGTTAAATTATATATATAATCCATATCTAAACAATAATTAATATATAATATTAATAATAATATATTCACATCAAATAAATAACTAACTCCATTACCTTAGACACCTAATTAATCGGGAATTATAAAAATATTAAATATATAATATTAATAATAATTAAATATATATATTAATATAATATTATATAATATAATAATATATTAATAATATATTGTATATTAAATAATAATAGTGAATAAGAATGTATTAAACTATTTATTATTATATTTATTATTTTATTAATTATATTATATATTATATTATTAATTATTATATTATTATTATTATTATTATATTATTATTATTTAATTTATTTTATATAATTTATATTATTATTATTATTATATTATATATTATTATTAATATATATTATTCATTATTTATTATTATATTATTATTATTATTATTACGATTCGGGGACGTTTAATATTGTCACGTTGAAACATAATGCATGAGATGGAGATTGTAGAAAGCGTATACCAAATAGAGCTTTATTATTATATTATAATAATATACAGATCTCTTATAAAATCGTAAGATAACACCTATATGAGCACGTTAGAAGTCATCTCATTTATTGATGATGATTGACTTTGTTTAATATACCTAATATAGTCACCCTATTATAACTCTTGTTTTATAACTTCCTCCTAATTATATATTATGATATTATGAGTACGGTGCATTTACTTATTAATTGTATATTATATTCCGTTATTTCTCTATTATACCTATATTTTACCAGTCACGACATTCAGCACTACTACTGTGATCCCTCCATACTCAGCGCTGCAACTCTCATCTATATGATCAGCTTCTATTTGCTGTATCCGCTATCATATGTTACTCACCAACAAAAAAGAACGTGAAATAGTACTGTTCACTTATCATGAAATCTAATTCACAGTCATGGAACCCATATTATACAGGGTGATTACGAAATAGTTGAACCACATTTAAGGATATTATCTTTGTAACATTACAAGTGTTTTGTCTTAAATAAAGTTACTGCAAAGTTCCTCATTTAGTAGGTAATGAGTTAGGAAGGTGCAAGATATATGATGTGAATATTGGTGTTTCCTTGTTCTGTAGATAGTGGGTCATTATTATTATCTATTATTATTATTATTATTATTATTATTATTATTATTATTGATTATTACTTCATTAATTTATAGAGCTATGACTCTCATTTTATTAGAGTTATTAATATATTCTCTTAAAATCTCAATTCATTTTATTCCACATCGGAGCATAGTACTTTACTTTAATGATGATTTGCAGTTTCCAACTATTTCTACAGTCTGTAAGAGCTACTTTTTACACCGGCAGATAGCCAGTAGTTATTATTCGTAATCTACACTTATTTTCATGTCGATCTACTAGTATCTTTTATTTTTCTATTTTAATTCCTCGATTATTTTTATGATTATTGGAGTGAATATACATTCATTCCACTCTCTATTATTCTCATACTATTTATCTCATGATCTTAGATCTATTCATGAGTGAATTACTTTATCTCGATCTTAGAGTTCTATTCCATTACTCACTGATTATTTATCTGAGGTCATGGTTCATGTAATTGTAACCAGAGTTCATGTCATTAATTAATTTCACTCCATTATTATTACTTAGTCACTATTCCAAATAATTCATATTAATCTTAGCATTCTTATCTACTTGTCTCTATTTTGAGTCTAATCTCTGTATCTAGTGAGTTCTTTGTTATTTCATAGACGTATCTCTTAATTTTCTAGGCTATATATTTATTAATTTTTTTAATTATTAGATCTTTGTTGCATATTACTCTCAATTTACTCACATATTCGAATCATGGAGGCTTTTATGAATTTCTATTTATACTAATAGTATTTTATTATATATATACGTAAATCTCTGATGACATCTATTAGCTAATTCGGGCACAGGTCTCAACTTATTATGATATTTAATATATATTCCTATTGGACATTTCTTATGTATTAAATATGTAATAAAATTACTTTAATAAAATAATTTTATTATGCTATTACTTTACTTTACACTATTAAATATTAAATATTTATTATTATTGATATATTATTATTTGATTTTTATATTTTATTATTATTAATTAATTATATTAATTTAAATTGTAATGTTATCCATTTATTTTAATTTTTAGTAATTTATATATTATTTTAGTAATCTCTCATGCTTGGTATCCGGGTCTCTCAGAAGGGTCAAGGAGGGGAGGTGGGCTCAGGTGCGTGTGGGACATACTATCAACAATATTCCTAGTAATTGCCCCTAAAAATTTTTCGCGACGATATACAATAATATCTCGAAAACGCTAGATGTATTTATGCAAAGCGGTAGAGAGGATCCTTATAGGGTTTTATTTCAATAGACGACGATAAAAATCATGAAAACAAGAATGATCTACACCAATCTATTATTATAGATAGACTCAGAAAATAAGCTACATTACTTTAGATATCTTTATAACGGTATATATATAGCCTATACATTTTGTAATTTTGAGTAACGAGTAGGTGACTGAAATGGAAAAAAAATGTGTGAAGTGTTAAAAGATAAAAAGGTGTAAATATTTTCTCTAAGAATTCTTGCTGCGATTCAACTAGGCAGAAAGTTAAGATTTGAAAGTGGGAATTGATAAAAAGGTATATATCCCCAATTATATTTATATACTCTCTGAAAATTTGACATTGATCGGATGAGTAGAAAAAAATTAGCTTAATTTTTGTCCCTAACCTAAATTTTCCGTAAACATATACTATATATATATCTATATCATATATATATATTTATATATATATTTATATATACCCTATATTATATATATAATATATTATTATTAATTATATATTAATATCTATATATATATATATATATATATAATATTATATATTATATATATAATATATATTATATATATATATATATATATATAATATATATATTATTATATATATATATATATATATATTTTATTTAATATAATATAATATATATTATAATATAATATTAATTCAGTATACTCTATATATATATATATTATATATTTAATATATTATATATATTATATATATATATATATATATATAAATTATTATTATATATATATATATATATAATATTATATATAGTTTATCTAATACTTATATAAATATATATATAATATTATATATATATATATATATATTACTATCTATTAAATAATTAAATATATTAATATAAATTATTATAATAAATATAATATATATTAATCTACTTACACCATATATATTGCCTTATATCTATATATTGAGCCCTACTACCCCCCCTATATATGAAATAATCTATGCCCTAACGTCTCCATAGTATTCTATATCTGCTATAATATAATAAATGTCCTGCATAACCATAAAGTAATTCATATTATAATTTACATTTGCATCATTAATTGAATAATATATTAATTATTATATATTTGAAAGTATACAGAAAATAAATAGTGAGTAATAAATTAATAAAATTATCATTTAAATTATAAAAAATATATAATTTATTATTTAATATGATTTATTAATTTAGTTATGTATATATATTTTATATTTTATTAAATTTTTATATTAAAATATTATCATTAAAAAGTTCATTTTCATTTATTATATAAAAATATGAGAAAGTGATAAAAATTAGTTACTTTTCTA
The DNA here is from genome assembly GCA_015478945.1 of Trachelipus rathkii. Lineage (NCBI taxonomy): Eukaryota > Metazoa > Arthropoda > Malacostraca > Isopoda > Trachelipodidae > Trachelipus > Trachelipus rathkii. The sequence continues at coordinate 21,967 of JABUQX010019469.1, read as the reverse complement.
TTTATATTTATATTTATTTATTTTATTTATATCTATATATATATACATAATTTCCTTTTCATTTCAAATAAATGCTTTTATCATATTGCGATCAATATACCCTTAAAAATCAAAGCATTTCCTAGGTGATCTCTTCTTACTTCTCTCTCTACTATATCTTCATATCTCTCTATCTATCTATCATCTATATATCTCTCATCTTATTATCTATGGTCTGGCCAGCCTCTAGAAGAGGACTAATCCATATCTCAAAAACTATCACACAGCTCACTCGCTAAAAGGAATAATTGCTCCAGTACATCCTGGCTAATAATTTTACTCTGAGGAAACTTCGTAAGAAAACAATAACACACAAAAATAAAAAAAATAACTCATATAAATATAAACCAAATAACCAATCAGTCATGTATTCTCGAAAAACTACAAAAACCTACAGGAGATGAAATACATTTTTGGAAATCTTGTAAAATTTTGGTTAGTGAAAATGTAAAAAAAAAATCAAAAAAAACAATAAAAATTTAAACCCTAAAAATTGGCTATTTTCTTTTTTTTGGGGGGGGCGTCTGCTGGACCATCTCCTGCTCCCTCTCTCTCTCGTCTTCTTCCCTCTACTAATATATAATCTAAATATCTATATATCTATATCTTTAAGTGTATATATATATTACTCTAATATATATATATAATTCTATATATTGTAAAACATCTTTTTGAATAATAGCTAATTTAGGAATGGGCTTACGAGCCGACGGGGAACACAAGGGGGGGACGTTTTCCATTACACTCTCAGTATTCTGAGGGGCGGAAAGGAACTCATCCCCGCGTAACCCTACATCAAATACCTATAAAAGAGCGGGGGGGTTATCCTGTAGATACGACCCTTCCCTCATACGGTATCGGTCATCGTGAGTGGCAATATAGTCCTTCACTCTCTATACCGTAGTCCTCGGAAGGTACCGATGAAAACCATCACGATTCACTCTAATATCTAGCCAATCTGCGTTGCCGGTAAATTAATCCTGTACTTGTGCGCGAAATATCTTCTTTAGTTTAAAAAAAAAAATATCAATAGATTACAAAATTTAAATATGAAATAATCTATTTATTTTTAACGAAGTAACCAATAAATAATAAAAGGTCTCTACATAGGCCTTCTAATCATATTATTATTTAATATATCATTATATTATCATTATTTCTTTCTTTCTTTAATTTTTAATTTATTTTCTTTACGCTGTAACTATCCTAATAATATTAATTTTACCAGGATTCCATAAATGTATTTATTTTAACTGTCTACCTGTACTTTCCTTCTATATGTATTCGTTTCTTGACAATATATATCTCTCATTTATATATATATTCACAAACTCTTATATATTATATAATATATATTCTATATCATTATATCTATTAACTATTCTATATTATAACTACTATTAAATATATATAATATATATATATTTATTATATTAATCTATATTACTATTATTATATCTATTCTCACCTCTATATATTACTTAATATATTATATCTATTATATTATTAATCTCTCTATCTCTCTTATCTCTCTATCTATATCTTATTATATCTATTATATATCTATATATAATATATAGTATCTATTTCTTTATTTTTTTTTTTTTTTTTTTTTTTTTTTTTTTATTATTTTTATTATATTTTATTTTTCTAAACAATCTTGTCGAATCGCGAGGCAAAACCTATCATTGTGGAGTCTTGAGGGAATCTAGGCCATCTCAGCAATGCTACACTTCTTGGGCTCAATTTTGTGGCTTGCTACAAGTCTTTAGTTGTTACTTCTCTATAGTTTATTTGAGATATATTCAGGTACTTGTCTTCTGGCTCTCTTAACCTTATGAGCTTGTAACCATATATTAGATCTATGTTAATCTATGTGATATAGCTCTATAATAAATCTATATCCTATTATAATAATCTCTACTTAATTAATCTTTATATTATTATTTTCAGATAATTCAACTCTATTATTATACTACTATATTAAATATCTATTATAATATCTATATATCTTCTATATATTATATATATATTATTATATATCATCTATTACTAATATATAATATTTGTGTCTAACTAGAAAATGCCGATCATAAAACTATCGATTATTACTGAACTATCGAAAGTCCTATTGATTGTGCGATAATTGTACTATCGATAGTTTCCTTTCAATATTTCACATCCTGAAATCGTTCTAAATCTACCAAATGCCTTATTACTAACTCTCTTCTCTTTTAAAAATGCATATTCTTACTGGCTGGTCTTATTCACCTCTTTTTAGTACTTTGTTTCAAATGTGAAGTACTTCTTCTTCTTCTTCTTCTTCTTCTTCTTCTTCTTCTTCTTCTTCTTCTTCTTCTTCTTCTTCTTCTTCTTCTTCTTCTTCTTCTTCTTCTTCTTCTTCTTCTTTTTTCTTCTTCTTCTTCTTCTTTATCTTCTTCTTCTTCTTCTTCTTCTTCTTCTTCTTCTTTTCTTCTTCTTCTTCTTCTTTTCTCAAATTCTCATTTGAACTTGATAAGAGGTTTTGAGGTTATCGACTCTATTGGTAAAAGTAATCATAATATGATTAAATTTACCATTAACATTGAAAACAAAATACATAACAATAACTTGAAGGTTCCATATGCAGATTTTACGAAATCTACTTTTAACGGCTTTAAAGACAGCTTATCTCTATATGATTGGTATGAAATATTAGCGGGTGATGCAGATAAGGTGTGGGATACGCTTCTGTGAATGTTTAAGGAAAAGGAAAAGAATTTTGTTCCATACAAAATGAAGCGAACTTTACTAAATTCGAAGCCAAGATTGTGGAACAATGAAATTAAAGATTCTTTAAATAATTAAAATAGAGTTTATAAACTTAGGAAGTCTTCTTAATGAGTGGAAAATATTAATAATAATTACAAAGTTTTGCGTCGAAACTGCAAAAGACGAATTAGATACTATAAAAGAAACTATGAAATTAATATTGCTTGGGAGAGTAAAATTAATCCTAAAGGGTTTTACAATTACGTTAATAACAAAAGTACCACTATGGAATCAATTGAACCACTACTGGACAATAACGGAAACCTAAAGTCGAACAATGCCGATGTGGCAAACATTTTAAATAATTTTTCTCTTCAGTTTTTATGAAAGAGAATCTAGATGGTGTTCCTAATATGAAAAACATAAGGGATTTTCAAACAGACAATATTTTAGATACATTTTAAATAGTAGAAGAGGAAGTTGCTTTACAGGTTGATTAACTATTAATGAATAAATCTATCCAATGCATCTGAAAAATTTGAAAGATATATTAGTAAAACCTTTGACGATGCTTTTCAATAAGTCTTTACAAGAAGGGTTAGCACCGTATGATTTCAAACTTGCTAATATAACTCCTATTTTCAAAAAAGGAGATCGAAAGCTCACGAGTAACTACAGACCAATTAGCTTCATTCTATAGTGTGCAAATTTTTGAAGGCAAATAACCTAACTTGCAATCTTTGAATCACAGATTGCTCAAGAATTCCCAACAAGGTTTTAAAAAAAATAGATCATATTTAACAAATTTACTAGAATTTTTTTAATGTGATTATTAACGATGTACATAACTAGGGTTGGCCGACGCACCGGGTGCGGTGCGGTGCGGTGCGTGGTGCGCTCATTTTGGTGCGGTGCAGGTGCGATCAAAATTCAGCGACCTGGTCGGTGACTGTCGTGCTGGTGCGGAAGAAAAAATAGAAAGTGCAGTGCGTGCGGAGCACGAGAAAATTTAACGTGCGTACGGTGCGGTGCCTGGTGCGGGTCTTTGGATCGCACCGCACCGCACCGCACCGCACCGCACCAGCATCCCGACAAATTTCCAAAAATAAAAAAAATGAAAAGAAAAATTGAATATATATATATATATATATATATATATATATATATTTATATATTATATATATTATATATATAATATATATATATAGATATATATATATATAATATATATAAAAATTAAATAATATATATAAAAAATATAATATTATATATATATATATAAGATTCATTAAGTTCTTGCAACCTCAACATAATTTGCAGAGTAACGTCATGGATTACTGAAAGTTAGCGAACTTTAATACTCGCCTGTATTTTAATTAGTTCTTACTGAGCCATGGTCCGAATGATTAAGTTCCCAGCAATTGACCAATATTTTAAGAGAACTTCGCTCTCTTGCCAGAGATGTCGCAACATTTCTAATGTTGATGACTGATGGAGTTTGTGTTGTGCACGACAGAAAATTTGCTTTATACTGGCCTCACCAGCCTCTCTATTTGACACAGTGAACATCATTCTGGGGATATTCCATTTTCAACATTCATAAATTAGTCCACTGAATATTCAGCCTGCATGACGTTGTAGTGAGAAGTTCAGAGCCCCGACATTTAAATTTGGCTTTGAAATAATGTCAACGCCTTGACTACCGAGAAAACAAAAGAAATGGCTGATTGAGTTTCCGACTATCGTTGTGGGAAGAACTGGAATTAGAATCCTCTGTTTATAATTTTCCTTTCTTACATTTTTTTTTGTGTTTGCTGTTATGATCAGTCTTACCAAGATGAACATTCTTCTTCGAGAATAATTACGATTGCGAAGTGTCGGTTTGCGATGTCATGGGAAATAATATCAAAGTAATAATCCCAAACCACACTGGATAAGGATGCCATTGCGAAATTGTTTCAACAGTGATTTCAAGAGAATATACCACAACGTACGAGCTATTAATATTAATATATGCTAGATTCGAATTGTGACTCAAATTTACTGTTCACTACCTTGAGACGGCACTAGTCAACTCGTATCTAATCATTTCTCACAAAAGTTGACTATAAATTTCTAACGAGGTCCATCCAGAACATTTTTTATTTCGATTCCAAGTTTCCGATTGCGAATGCAAATGTTTATTTTAAATATTGCGAATGCCGAAAGTCAATGGGATATTTTAAAAACATTACCGAATATCTAATATATATATATATATATATATATAATATATATGATATATATATATATATATATATATATATATATATATATATATTATCGATATATATATATATATATATATATATATATATATATATATATATATATATATATAATATATATAATATAATTTCTTACACCTTTTCTCAAGAAAAAAATAGCTGCTGGAATCGTACAGTTAAAAACAATTTAGCTTTCTTTTTGTGATTTAACAAATTAAAGATATCGTACCGGTGTTATTATGCACTGCAACAAATGTGTTAACATAGTATGGCAAATAGTTGCAATTGGTTTGCCTATTCGTAGAATATTTATTATTCGCACTCTTCAAACACAGAAAATTTATTAACATTATGAAAACTGTGGTAAAGAGAACCATAAAGGAAAAACTGGCCTTGCTCAGAAGATACTCTTGAATCAACGGGATGATGTCATTATCCAGAGCAGCATGTCATGAATCGATTACATTAGGATAAATTAATATCAGGCAAATAGACTTACATAGGTTACAATAGGCTATTAATTAATATCAGGCTATAGACTACATAGGGTTAAATAGGCTATGATATAACAAATTTACCGAACCATAAACTTAGAGGAGGAAAAAAAACATATTAATTACAGGAATGCATCTGCTCATTTCCATCGGCGATAACAGCACCTTCCCTATTTTCGGAAATCAGTAGCAGTTCTTAGTGTTAAAGAGTTGTAGTCATTTCCTAGGGTAATTAGCGTAGAAGCTACTCTGTTCTCACGTTAGACAGATTGAAGTGCAAAAAGATGTCTTTAATAAAGTTTGAACTAAAGGTGAGATAGTATTAATATAATTTAAAAACTAACTGTAGGATTGGGATCCGAGTTACTCAGATATCACTATAGCATGTAAAGTGACGTATTTACAGCAAAACACTAAGGGTGAAGCAAATTACGAGTGTTAAGAATGCGTCATGACGATATATAATATATATATATTAGATATATATATATTATATATTATAAAAATATATATTATATATATATATATATATATATATAGATATATATATATATAAATATATAATATAGTATACTATATATATATATAATATATAACTATATTAATATAATATATTTGTAATAATTGCATCTTTATTCTAATTTCCATTCTCTCTGGCAACTAGGTGTACATTCCGTGTTCTCTCCCTTCAACTTAAAGTTTAGAAACCTATTGTAGGTTTAACTCTGCTCGTTCTCATGCTATTAATCACAGGTGTTCTGCCTTCAGGAATCATGGTCGCTCTTCAAACTACAAAATGTTATGTTTCTTATTTTAGATCCCGGAATCGTACTAAATATTTATCCTACTTAATAATAAGAACTCTTTCTCCGTAGAAAATACAATGATGTTTATTTGGTTCATTTCCCTGATGCTTTTACACTTTTACCTAAAAATGCTAAATTTAAACTTTGTTTCTTCCTATCCTCTACTCTAGTTTCTCCTGACAGGGTGCTAAAAAGATCTCTTTATCTTCACTAAAGTTAACAGTTCTCTCGATACGTTTGCCTCCCAATTCCACGTTTTAAATAATTCACGGAGCCATCTCCTCCTTCTCTACCCGCTTTCCAATTTATTCTTAAGGGATTCATTTCTGCTTTTTCTGAACTAGCATAATATAAGAAAGCGTTCAGCTTGACGTATCCATCTACGGTTCTTAAAACTTAAGGAGCAGTGTTAGTGGAATCACTCCAGATGCGTTTGAAGGCAAACTCATTGTACCGGGCGAACGACAATTATGTAAAGAGAAAACAACTGAGGTGGTTTGAAATAATTTTGAATTGACGCCTTAAGAACACCGAAATTTATAGAAGCTTGTTTAGCAAGAGAAGTAATGATTGACCTTCCAATTTGAAGGTCACGAGAAAAATAACACCAATAATGTTAAGGACAGACGAAGGTGTGAGTTATGTGTTTTCAAAGATGTTACAGCTGTGTGAAATATTATGTGGAGTGGAAAGAAGGAGGAACTGAGCGTTTTAGAGTTAATTTGAAAACAACCATGTTTTGTCAATGCCACAAAAGAAATTCGAGAAGAGCAGATGCTAGTGTTGATCAAGGTGCCCTCTAGCGTGAGCTATTGTTGTTTGAAAAAGAGTCTTATCAAAATGAGGCACGGAAGTAATGAGGGGTGAAGTCGTCGGCTAGAAGTGGGTATGTGATGAGAGTTAATAGAAGAGAGGTCTTTCATGAAAAAGTAGAAAGAGCCAGGGATAGAACAGAAACATGAGTAACACCATATTTAAGAATTAAAGAGATTACGGTGGCATTCACCAAATACGAAGGAAAGAAGGACCAAGAAACAGAAAAGGACTAGAAAGAAGATCGTCAGTAGAGCGCCTTCTTACGAAAGCCGTATTGGCGATGAGAGATTAAGTAGAAGAAATGAGGTGTTTTCAAATCTTGCTTCTAAGATAGATTTCGAAATTATAGACAGACAGAAATAGTTTAGAGAGATTTGGCCGATAGTTGGAGGGTTGAGATTGGTTCCCTTTTTGGTACAGGAGCACCTTTCCAGCAAGAAGGGAGGCAAAGTAGAAAGACAAGACCGGAATAATTTAACAAGGCAGAATGCAAGCTTGAAAAGCAACAAGTTTGGAGAGACTACAGGAGGTATACATCAGAACCTAACGCTTCTTAGTCGTTAAGCTTCTTAAAAAGCAGAAATAACAACTTTTGGGAAGAAAATTACAATTTTTAGACTAATATGTTGAAGGAGGGGGAAGAATGAATAGGCGTGAATCGACTAAGGGGAATTAGAGCCAAAGGTTTAGCAAAAAGTTTCATCTTTAGTGGAGTGCTTAAACGCAGTTGTTGCTGACGAAATAATTAAAGAAGCGCAGATGAAGAAGCAAAGTTAAGTTACATTTTTGAAAAATGTGCAGGAAAGACGTGAGAAGAGGAGCACAGGTAAGATTATTTGCATTTATCCACTTAGAAAAGACGAATTTGTTAGTGTCATTGGAGAATAGATTTTGCCGATTTGGATGAAGCTATAAGTTGCAGGGCTTCTGGAATTTTGAAGATCACTTAATTCCTAAGCAGCGTCCTGTGGCGATAGTACAAGAAAAAAGCAGAAGTTAACTAAGGTTATCTAGTAGTTTGAATTTTTAAAGATCATTGGGTTGCACGCGTTCCATGCCAGAGAGAATTAGATCGCCTTTTGGAATTACTCTCGAGGACTCTTTTCACGAAAAGCTGTAGTATTCATGGGAAATTAAAGAAGTACGACCGCAAGTTCGACCTGTTAGCAGCACCGAAGTCCCAAAACGTTTTTCTCGCCGTAAGGTAGGGTCTTTCCTTGCGGAAGATTTGAGGATAGAACAGGGATATGAGAGTGATCGGGGAACCAGAGGAGGAAGAATTTAACAGAATAAGGAAAAGGATTAGAGATTAGGAAAGGTCTAGAATGTTCGGTCTCATCTCAAAGACGATCAGAGTACCGAGTAGGAAGCGCACTACTACTCGAAGTTAATTCTGGATTGAAAAGCAGATAGCAAGTTCATCAAACTTTATTCTTGAGGATTAGAGAAAGCAATTGGCCGTTGGTAAAAGGTTGAAATCACCAAGCAATGAGGATTCAGAAACATGTGAAGAAGAGAGAGAATATGTTATACTTTATTATGACAGGCAAGCTAGAGCCATTCGGAAAAACTCCAATCAGAAACATGGAACAACAACATCATTCACACATTGTCAAATTGCTTTTGGCAGAAATGAGAAAAAATAGTAGGAGTTCAGCAGAGTAGAGCTTGAAGATCAGAACGCTCAAAAACCTAAGTTTCGGTTAGAGAATAAGAGGATTGGGTTTAGAGGAGGAGAGGTGTTGTTCAACAAAAATGAAATTGGAATTTAAAACGAGAAGGTTGCAGAAATTATTGAAGAAGAGAACGTACATCAAAACAGGCCTGCAATTTCGTGACTTGCACCACACTATCTCCCGGAGGCGTCAATGGCCTTTAATGGTGATGAGGGTAGGGTGGATAAGGGTTTATTTTTATAAGCTTGTCCGGAAAATAATCGCGTGCTGTCATTTTATTCCAATTTTTTATTTTTATTTTTCAAGAGGTGCGTGTTGCCTGTAATTTATATTATGGGTGACATGTGATAAAGAGAGAACTTACTCCATTAGTAAGAGAATATGGATATAGAGCGCAAAAAGGGGTGAAGCATTGGAACTAGGTGAAAAGATCGTGTCGTTTAAGACTCCATATTATGCCAATGGTGGTTAATCTCATCACTTTCAGGAGAAGCTATTTCCCTCTCATTATATATTCTACATTCTTTCTACACCATCTCCCAGGTAGACTTTCGCCCGTCAGTTGGACCAGCATGCTTCTTTCCTTTGGCTCGAAACTCTTGATCCTGGAGCACTCTA
>JABUQX010019469.1:2500-7500 GCA_015478945.1 Trachelipus rathkii | reverse complement strand
GTAAAAATTGATTATCGGATTGCCGAAAACGAGTCGTTATTAATGGCGAATGCTCAGATTGGTCAAATGTTATAAGTGGCGTACTCCAAGGATCTGTTCTGGGACCAATACTGTTCATTATATATATGTAAATGACATAGATGATAATATTTTAGGAAATATTTCGAAATTTGCGGATGATACGAAACTTGGAAATCGAATAAATTATGAGAAAGATGATCAATTGCTTCAAAGCAATTTGAATAAGATTGTTGTTTGGTCAAAAACATGGCAAATGAAACTTAATACCGATAAATGTAAGGTTATACATTTTGGGAGTAGTAACAATGGATACGATTTCAAAATAGATGACTCAGTTATCAAAGTAGTTAGTGACTAAAAGGATCTAGGAGTATTAATTAACAAGGATTTAAAGTTTGCGAAACAATGTGCTGAAGCTATTAAAAAAGCTAATAAATCTCTATGTTTTAATTCCAGAAACTTCGAATAGAAATCTAAAAATATAGTAGTACCTCAATATAAAACGTTAGTTAGACCTCATCTGGAATACGAAGTAAAGTTTTGAAGTCCACACCTCAAAAATGACAAAAAAAAATTGAAAGAATTCAAAGAAGGGCAACCAACTTAATTCCGGAATTGAGAGGTAAGTCATACGAACAACAACTACGTTAACTAGATATTCATTCTTTAGAGACAAGAAGATTGAAAGGAAAATTATTGGAAGTTTTAAAAATACTAAATAAATTTGACAATATTGATTATTTATGGGCAACTCTTTTAGATACGATTTTAATGATGTAACAAGAGGTAATTGACAACTTTCTCATAAACGATTTCAAATCAATATTGCAATGAATTTCTTCACTTACGATGTAATTAAGAAGTAGAATAAATAGTCTTTCATATGAAATGGTGAACAGCGACAACATCGATTCATTCAAGAAAGGTTAGATTTACACCTTAAGGAATCTGGTCTTTGTACTTCAATTCAACTCGATTTTTAGTTTATTAAACCACTAGAATTAGTAGTGAGCTGGAAATTTTAAAATCAATCCAGAACTGTTAAAATCTTTTAGTAAATGTTAAAAATACATCAAGAATTCGGGTGTCGAGCTTATAATAGCTGTATCCGTTCTAAGACGGTGATATCATCGATCAAACTATCACCTTAACTTGTAATAAATAGCTTTGATGTTCACCGTTTAGAACGTGTTCACTCTAAGACGATGATCTCTTTGATCACACTAAGTAGGAGAAATAAACCAAAAACAAAATTTCACAAACTATGATATCCGCAGCTTAGAAGCAGATCTGCTCTAAGTGAGCACACTCATATGTCATATTGACAGTGGACACATCCAACATAATAAGTAAACGAAAATACTTAACAGAGTATGACGTTTGCTGCTTAGAAGCAGAACTGCTCTAAGTGAGCAAACTCATATGTCACATAAAAAGGGAAAATAATATATTAGTTTAAAATTTACATAGTTTTATTTTAAGACGATGGACACATCCAACACATTAAATAAACAAAAATATTTAAAAGACTAGCCTTGAGTGGTATTCTGTAGTTCTGTAGGTTTCACCTTCTGCTACAACTGAACTCTTCCCATAACTTTCTAATCTATCTTACTTGCCCTTAAGATTTAGAAACATCTCAACTCTTCTAATATGATCTGACATCGTCAGGAATGATTTCGTAAGGAACGCTCGACTAGTGATTGTCTCTCTTTTCAATCTGACTTTTAGTGTTTAATACTTTGTCACATTGATGAGCATTTTGATAATCTAAACCTTTTTTCTAGAGTGTCGCATAGCTTTGATTTCCAAAGCGCTCATCTTTAGATATATATTCATGTATTTATTACCTTCCTTTTGATTTGATTTCCCTTCTGTCCGGTCTATAGCAATTGTAGACGTGCCAATGTTGACACTTTAAAACTATTGATAATAGTATTCCGCATTGTGCTGTCCTGTCCTATCCCTATTTCTTACTCTACTTTTCATTAATATCCCTTTCTCCTCTATCCACTCTTACGCTGATGACTCCACCCTTCATTAGTCTTCCAAAAAGCAACTGTTAGTTGATGATAGACGGATGACTTTAGAGCAACTAACCTTTAATTTCCATCCTTTTTACTAGCCGGAGCTAGACAAAATCTACACAATCTTTCTATTCCAAAAAAAAAACTTAAGATATTCTCTGATACCTTCAAAACTCCTCCAAACTATCTCATTTGCTTGTTCTGTAGAGGATTACCGCTCATCCCTGTATGGAGTGTGTATCGCATATCTGGGGTGGTTTCACTCATCCTGATCTCCTCGAAGTGGCAGAGTCTAGAGTTCTTCGCCGTATCAACTCACTCGTTTTCATTTGCTCTCTCTATACTCCTACTCTCTTTCTGCCTGTCAAAATGTTGCCTCACTCTTCTTATCGGAATCCTAAACAAACAGTGCTTTTTTCAACAATCTCATCTCATATTTCCTTCTTTGAGTAGTATTTTGCATGACTAGCCTATCTGCACATCCTCTTACTTTCTCTCTTTCTCTGCCAAACACTCTGGCAACCGACGTAACTACTGTGCTCATTCCTTTATGTGCTCTACAAGTAAAGTCTCTCTAGAAAACTTTTCTTTATTCTATATTACCTAATTCTTTAGATTTGCATGTAATCAAACACCGTGTATTGGATATATTAACCTGCGTTTGGGAACCGCTCCTAATACTCTTAAACTCTGGAGGGTGTCTTGTATAAATCTGGCCATTTTCTACCAGAGGTGATTATATATACTATATATATATATATATATATATATATATATATATATATATATATATATCATAAATATAATATATAATATATATATATATATATATATATATATATATATATATAGTATATATATATATACTATCAGTGGTGGGTTATTGCTAACCAAAAAATTTAGCTTCGCTAATCGCTAATTCGCTAACTCAATATGTAATTTCGACTAGCCGCCTAAAACTGCTAACAATTTTAGTGAAAGCCTCTAAGCCGCTAACCCTTAAATTTTAAATATATATGAATTTAGTGTCAGTTTTTTTTTCTTTTTTCTCTTTGAAGAGATCTAAAATTCTTAACGAGAGTTGTACTTTTTATATGTGGTATCTTAAACATTGAACTTCCAAAACCGGTTGCTTTATAAATAGCTATTAAAGCTCTCTAAAGTCGAATTCACGATTTTATTATTTGGCGCGGCTCAAATCTCATATAATATTTCATATATATATTATATATTATAGTTATATTATATTATTATTTTATATTATATATACTTTAATATATATATATATTATAAATATATTTATTCATATATATATATATATATATTTATATACTTTCTATATATACTCATACTATATATGATTTCCCTATTTTATATTTTACGATTGAGTTTGAGTGTTATATATTAATTATAATTATATATACTGACAAGGGGATATCGGTTAGTGTTTTTTTTGGGGGTCAGAAATGCCCTCCCCGCGAAATTTTTTCCATAATGTGAATTTTTTTGACAACTTTTTTCATATACTAATTCTTATATCTATAATATATTAATTATATACTTATATAACTGAGAAGTCCTAATTACTTAGTCATATTAGTTGGATTACTATAATATATATTTATATATAATATATATATATATTATATATATATATATATATTATTATTATAGATCTGTTATACTTATTAACATATAGATATTATATTTTATGGTTGTATATATATTATATTATTATATATATATATAAATATACTATATGTATTATATTATATTAATTAGTAGGTATATATATAATTACTTATGTCTATTTATAATATATTACTTATTGTTCGTATATCTTTTTTTTAGTTAAGTTTTCATTATTTAGCTTTATTATTATACGATTATTAATATTTTATATTATATTATTCATACACTTAGTGATATATACTATGTGTAATTATATACACCTTGTACGGGGATGTGGGATGTATGTTTGTATATTAATATATAATAACATATTCATTTATCATTTATCATAATTATTATTTCTAATTGGTTAACTTTTTTACTTGTTATTGTATAGTGTAAGCCTCTCTGTGTCCGTAGTTATATATATTAATATTGCTTATACTATTTATTTATTATAATTATATATATTATACTCTAATATATGTATTATATTGAGTAATTATATAATGAATTTTTTAAATAATTACGTAATATATATGTGTGTGTGTAGGTGTGTGTGTGTGTGTGTGTGTGTGTGTGTTGTGATAAAAGTTTTCGTGAGCATTAGGTAAATCTTTTTCTCAATACTTCTTTTTCTAGCTTCTATTTCTCCAACAGCATTTTATTGTGTATATTCAGCATGTAGGCCCTATATTCCACTGAAACAGGTTTCAGACATGGTTGAACTCAGCTTGGTATTTACTCTTCTACTAAATGCTCTTTCAATGGTGCTCGCTGGAAACGAGTTGAGCCATTGAAATGTGCTGAATTTGTTTCGTTTCTCGGAAGAAGGTCTTAGCGTGCTTTAACATCTTAGCTATTCCGATTTCATTCCGCAGTTCCGTTTTTTTATTCATCCAGGGTCTACACCATAGCTCGATTTTACCGTAAAAAATAATTCAAATTGTAATAATCAGAATTCTCAACATGTCTAATAATATAAAAAGTGGCATAGTGACAACAATGAGACAGTGGGTAAATTTTCGTTAGAAAATCGCTGCTCCAAAGAAATTGTTAAAGGGCCTAAGTATGAAATAAAGAGCATCGTTTTCCAAAATAACCTAGGGGTTGAAACTGGCTAGTTTGAAAGGTGTTGTTGTCGTTCTATGCCTCTTGTCATCTATAAGTCTATTAAAATACTCTCTGCAGTTATTTGGCCAGCTAGCTAATAAATCTTGCATTTCATCGTCCTCAATATCACGATAAAAATATTAAAGTATCAAAAATATTAAGAAATAA
>JABUQX010019468.1:0-2500 GCA_015478945.1 Trachelipus rathkii | reverse complement strand
TGCTGTTGGTCCGAGCTCCGGATTATCTGCGTCATCGCACAGCAACCGCACCAAGGTCCGTGCACCCGCACTCGCACTCCACACCCGGTCATCCTCTCGATCACCGACACTCCGATTAGCGGCACCACAGTCGCACCGCATGGGCACCGCCATTTGCGCACCAAGCACCGCGAACAACATAATAATATGATATAATATATATATATATATATTAAAGAGTATATATATATAATAATAATATATATATATATATAATATATATATACTATATATAATATATATAGTATATAAACAGAGAATAATAATAATATTATATATTAATATATATAGTAATATATATTATATCTATATATAATATTATAATAATAAGCTTATATAATATTATATAATAACTATTAATATATAATATATATAGATATATATATATATAGTATCATAAATATAATATAAAATATATATAATCCATTATAAAATTTCTTTCATTTGACTCCGTTTAGACGCGGGAAAATTTTCTATAAGAAAAAACAACGAATTCGGCCTTTCCTTTATTAGCTTGCCCAATTTCTATATTTTTATTTAGCGTTACTTTGCATTTACGCATCCGATTCTTTCTAATTTTTTAAGAAATTACAAAGATTTAATATTATATATTATATTATTAATTATATTATTATATATATTATTTAATATTATTATTATTATTTATTATATACTATTATTAATATGAATTTAATTTTTTTCTAATTCTCATTTTTATTATTTATTTTCGATTAGTATTAAATTTATGGATATTTTTATTTTTAAAAAAACTCCCCCACCCCGAGCTTGCGAGCGGGACCCCGCGTCTGCGTGACTGGGAATATATAGAGGGCGAAGGCCCACCCCGGATCAAAACATAAAATATATAAAAATATCAATTATCAATTTTATTATAATCACTAGTGTTTTTACAAACTTTACGTATACATCATCAAATTTAAAAACTTGAAATAAATAGTCCTAAGCTACCACTTGTCTATAAGACTATGAGTTTGAAGCACTAAAAAAGAGTGTCAATTTCTTTTTAAAACCTTTTTTAATATTATTAAATTACATTTGAAAACTCAGCATTTTTACTAATGTATTTAACCTCAAATCAATTGAAATTACGTTTCGCGCTTTCTTTCGTCGTCCTGGAGTCAACATATCTTATAAATAGCCATTTATATATATATATATATATGGAGGAATAACGCTCCTGAACTTGAATACCACTCCATTGGACTATATGGAGTGTCTAGAACACTTCATGCCACCCACAGTACCAATTTTCCTTCCCTTTTTTGCCATCCCAATATATTTACACTGAGTAACTTCACCTTACACACACCATAAAAACAATTACCGACAAACTTAGCTCTTAAACATAAAAAAAAAATGGATAAATATGACAGTCACTGCGATTAGTCTCGGGAGACCTATAAGTTTGATTCCAAAATTAACCCCTTTCCTCCCTACCTCTCATCGCATTAAAGGTCAGTGACGCCGCCTTACGGTGATGAGTTGGGTGCATCACGAAATAGCCGCCTGTCTTATCGTACGTCTCCTTTCTCTTCATAAATTGGCAATATGATTGTTCATCTCTAATTTTCATTTTGTATTAACATCACCCTCTTCCCTCTCTAAACCTCAGTCTCTTTATTGCTACCAAAGTTAGGTTTATGACGCGTTCTGAATTCAACTCACTCTGTGACTCCTCACTATTTCTTTCCCTCAATTTTCAACCATAGGAATGTGTGCCATGATGTTTGTTCCCGTGTCTTTGATTGGAGTTTTCCGAATATTCTACTTTTTTCTCAGTCCAGTTTCATAATAATTTATGAGCACTTTGCTCTTGACAAACACA
Organism: Trachelipus rathkii; assembly: GCA_015478945.1. Taxonomy (NCBI): domain Eukaryota; kingdom Metazoa; phylum Arthropoda; class Malacostraca; order Isopoda; family Trachelipodidae; genus Trachelipus; species Trachelipus rathkii. Next base: position 615 of record JABUQX010019468.1, on the reverse strand, counting down.
ATCTTTTATCTACATCATCATCATCTTGGTATGATTTCAACACGCTTCACCACGTCAATATGCTTTCCTTTAATTCAAATAAGAGTTGATGAAATTGCTACGGACTTTTCTAATCCATCTTCCTCGAGCAGTTGGGCAGCTCCCACTCCTATCCTATTCCTTGACGATGAACCCAACTATCTAAACCATTTTTTCTCTAAATCTCTATCTCTTCCTTTATCTTGATCTATTTAATTAAATTCTCACTCCTCTAGTCTCCAGAGTCTCATATCTGTATCCTGTTCTTTATATCTTTAAGTCTTCCGCAAGATAAGCCTCCCGCCTACGCAAGGAAACGTTCTTGGCACGTCGGTGCTGCTAACAGAGTATGACTTACAGATCTACCTTCTTTGATTTCCCTGAATATACTGTTGCTTCCTGGAAACCTGGTTCCTCGGGTGTGCAAAGGCGGCGAACTAATCTCTTCTAGGATGAGGCGGTGGCACCCAGATCTTTATACTTCAATTAATATAAATAAATCTTTGTTTCACTCTGCTTATTCTCGTATTATTCGACGCATGGACGCTTCCTTCAGGAAACATAATCGTCTTCGAACTCTAGAAACTCCTGCGACTT
>JABUQX010019467.1:0-44391 GCA_015478945.1 Trachelipus rathkii | reverse complement strand
TAATATATATAATATATAATATATAATATTAATATATATAAAAATATATATATAATATATCAGGTGCGAGTCCGAATCGGGAAAGTCGGTACTTTGAAGAGGGTGTGGAGTCGGAGTCGGAGCGTAATTTTTTAGAAGAGGTGGAGTCGGAGCGGAGTTCAGGTGTAATTCTCAAGAGGTCGTGAAAAAAAAGTTCGGAGTCGCGTGACTTCAGATAGAGTTGGAGTCGGAAAATTTTAAATTGACAAAGTTATAATTGTGACTGTGAGTGACTTTAATCACTTCATGCAATTTATTGACTTTCCGACTTCCACAATCACAAAACTGCAATTGCACTTCGAAGATTTTTATCCAGCACCTTATGTTTCAATTTGGATCTTATTCTAATAAATTCAACCTTCAACCTAATACCAATCTATATTTAAGATACTGAAGAAATAAAAGCTCCATGGAACGAAGAGAAATTTCTCTCATTGACAAATGATTATACTAGCTGTTGTTTAATTGAATCACAATCATTTTAGGTAAGCGTTAACTGAAGAACGAAACAACAAAAAAAGCTAAATCGTGCACTTCTGCAGTGGCCCATATTGTTATTTAAAGGGTTGCAGGAAGTTCAAGAAGAAAAGGGAACATCTTAAACAAATTGTAAGTGATGAAACTACAACTATCTCCGTTACTACCTTTTCAAGTCATTCTTCAAAAAGTTCAGAAGATTAGTATGAAAAGTTCCAGATATTGAAGAGCTTAGTCGAAAGCGTTCGATTGGTTCAAGAAAAAGGTTAAGGTTCTCTTCCAAATCCTTGTACACAATATTCCATAACTTTAAATAAAATTTCTATGCTGACACGAAGAAGCTGAAAATTTTTATGTAACCTCGAAGAGTATCAAGACATTTTACAAGAAGCTGAAATTGCTGTTACTGATCTACCTCCAACGCAAGTTAGCTGGAGCTGCTTTTCTGCTCTTCGGCATTATAAAATCAGACCGAAGAGAGAGGAAAAATGAAGGAGAACCTTGGCAGATGTAATTCTATGTTTAAAGAACTAAATCATTCATGAGTTAGAGATATTAGATGTAAGTCATGTTAACTAAGTAATGTAGATAGTTTACATATATATATATAATATATATATAGATATATATAATATATATAATATATAATATATATATATATATAATAATATTATATATAATATAAAATACATTATATATAATATATAATATATATATAGATATATAAGCGAAGATATTTTGATTCATGATCCATGGTGTCAATGGCAATTCAGCTAGTTTGATTTTTGTAAAAGTTGATATGGAAATGTTTTTAATCAATCACAGTCTGGACGGTTGTAACATTTTTGATCCAGCCCTGGTGACTAAAATTACAAATCTTATTTCATATTATCAATTCAAGTATAAGAAAACCCATTGTACCCATTTATAGATACTACTACCAGTATTTCTTTTCTATTTAGATCTCTGCTATGATAACTCATTGTATATTTTAAAAAGTTAAAAACAATAAAAAAGCATAGCCGAGGAAGCCACAGAGGTTATATCCGAATAGTTTGCTCAAATATCGACACCTTGGACAAATTGTAAAGCCTATTTAGCTGGTTTCAAGGTTAGTGATATCCTTTACCACCTTATTTAAGCTTATGATTATAATTTTAATAAGGATATTGTATTGATATTAAGATAGTAAACTTTGTTACAGTTTACTATCTTGTTGCTTGCTGGAAGGCCATTGACATCCTTATTGTTCCCCATCTGTGGGAAACCCTCCTGGATATTATTCAGGTAGGTTTCTTATCTTACATAGATTTATATTGTTGTACCTTAGTGTCAGATATAAATAGAAAAATCCAAATACCAATTACTGTTATTTAACAGGGTTCTGTTTTGGGGATTCATTCCTGAATCCGATTTCTGTTCCAGGGATTCAATCTTGAATCCGTCCTTTAAGCTGATACTCTTGAGTGAGATTCCTTAGTGAATCTTTTCTCGGTGCTATTTTGAAGTTGGAATTCATCCTGAAGTTGTCTCGGAGTTGTGGTTCGCTGGATCCTTCTCCCTGCCAATTCTAACGTTGGGGTTCGGCCTGATTCTTTCCTCCTTAATAGTACTTCAGCATAGTTGTATTCTCCTGAATCATACTCACCACTTGGAACCATTCTCCCAGTCAAATTCAGTTAAGTCATCATTTATTCACAATTGTTGAGTCTGGATTTCTTATTCCCTTGATTTTTATGCATGAGCAATATTTGGAAGCGTTCGGTTTCCACTCTCGTATCTGGTCCTAGAGCTGTCTGTGCTCTTGTACATATTTTACACATTGGAACCTTTAACTTGCTCTCCAAGGTGTATTAACTGATTCTATTTAGTCATAATCTTTTATTTATATATTGTTGGGGTAGGACTGTGTACTATTAACTTTTGTCAGACCTCCCACCATATATTCTGAGCGATTTTAGTAAAGATAAAACTTTTTTATGGAGTGTCACTATCCTTCATATTGATGCTTTATTGATATTATTATTCTTAATCTTCGAGACCTCTATCGGGTTAACCTTCGAGAAAGCTCCGGGAAACTAGTTAAATAATTTCACTTTTTTTTTTTATTATTCTAATTATTAGAAAAATTCCTCCTCTACATCATGGTGTGATTTTTGTTTGGAAATTCTGAGCCGGAGCCGGAGCCGGAGCCGGAGTTTGAGCAGGAGCCAGATTTGGAGCATATGTAAAAATTTGTTTTTCAGGAATTGTTTAGCAAGTGAAAATAATTCTGCCAATGTCGGAACATAGCAATTTTGAAATGGAGCTGTAGTAGGTGTTCGGAGCCGGAGCCGGAGCCGGAGCTGGAGCTGGAGCCGAAGCCGGAGTTGTAGCCGGAGCCGAATTAGAGATTTTTATCACTAAATTTTCTTTGCAAGTAAGAAGTATTGTGCCGGAGGTCGCAGCTGAACAATTTTGAAATTGAGCCGGAGCCGGAGCCGGAGCCGGAGCCGGAGCCGGAGTATACATTTTTATCAATAATTTTTTTTCAAGTGAAATGTGGTCTGCCCGAAGTCGCCGCTGAACAATTTTAAAATGGATCCAAGCCCAGAATCAGAGCCGAGCCGGAGCCGGAGTCGGGGAAAAAGTATACATTTTTTATAAAAAATATATTTATTTTTTGGGGGGGAACGTAAAAATAAGAGGCCTGAAGGCTTAGATAAAAATTTTGAAATGAGCCGAGCCGGAGCCGGAGCCGGAGGTCAAAGTATAATTTTTTAAAGATTTTTTTTCATTGTGAAATAATTGCAGGAAGTTGAAGCTGAGCAATTTTGAATTTGCTAGAGCCGGAGTCAGATCCGGCAGCCGGAGTCAGATCCGAGCCGGAGACGTTGGAGTCAAGATATAATTTTTAAAAATTTTTTGTTGAATGGAAAATGATTTTTGCTGGAAGTTGGACCTGAGCAATTTTGAATTTAGCCGGAGCCGGAAGCCGGAAGCCGGAGCCGGACCGGAGCCGGAGCCGGAGCAGGAGGCAAAGTATAATTTTTTTTAAGAATTTTTTTTGCAGATATGTAAAAAATTTTTTGCAGGAAGTTGGAGCTGAGCAATTTTGGAATATAGCTGGAGAATGGAGCGGAGCCGGAGCCGGAAGCCATACCCGGAGCCGAGTTGGAGACAAAAGTAAAATTTTTTAAAAAGAAGTTTATTTTTGCATGTAAAAATAGTTTTGCAGGAAGCTTTGAGCTGGGCAATATGAAATAATACCTGTGCCGGTGCCGGATCAGTGCCAGTGCCGTTGACGGAACTGGAGCTGGAGCCAAAGTATAATTTCTTTTTTTTCTAAAAGTACTTTTGCAAATGAAGATAATTCTGAAAAATCGGAGCTCAAAAATTTTGAAATGGAAATGGAGCCGGAGCCGGAGCCGGAGCCGGAGTATAAATTTGTAGAATTATATAATATTTCCCATTATATATATATATATATATATATATATATATATATATATATATATTTATATATATTTTTATTATATATATATAATATATATATATATATATATAATATATATAAATATATATTATATATTATATATATAATATAATATAAATGCAATTTCGCTTTATCAAATTTCTGTTCAATTTCACTTTATCAGCATCTCTGATCAATTTTGCTTTATCAGTATCTCTGTTCAATTTTGCCTTATCAGCATCCTGGAATTTCGCATCATTAGCATTTCCGTTCAATTTCACTTTATCAGCATCTCTGTTCAATTTCGATTTATCAGTATATCTGTTCAACTTTGCCTTATCAGCATCTCCCTGCAATTTCGCTTTATGTACATTTCTGTTCAATTTCACTTTATCAGCATTTCTGTTCAATATCGTTTTATCAACATTTTGTGCGATTTCACAAGGAAATAAAAAGTATTTATATCATTATATATATATATATATATATATATATATATATATATATATATATATATATATATATATATATATATATATATATATATATATATATATATATATATATATATTATTTTTGACATTTTTTTGAAATACCTTGAAAAATGAAAGTTAATAAAAGTAATAAATTGGGATAAATACGGGTTTGGTCAAAAAGTACCCAACCCGGACTTGCATGCATTTTTTCGAGCCCGGACACACGAGGGATAAATAATTATAATTATTAATTAACTAATTAATTAAAAATAAAGAGTTATAAAAATTTTTTACTTTCTGTAAGAGGGAATAAATTTCAAGTTTTTGTTTTTGCGTTTTTCTCAAAATTTATTTTTTCCCATATCAACTGAGATAAAAAATCATTAAAAAAAAAGTTTACGTTCTATAATGATAAAACTTTCCAGAAACTTTCCATATTGACCCTTCAAGATGTACACAAAGTTTTATTAAAAGTTATCGATTCATATTAGTGATATGTCTGATTGAAGTAAGAACCTTGAAATTTTTTTCAAAATTTTGAAAAAAAAATTGAAGAAATTGCCATACCTTTTTTTATTTCTTATAATATCAAAGGTAACTGATTATATCTTTATTACTACATTATATTTACGTACTTTCGTGAAGTTATTTTTGAAATATCTTGAAAAATGATACTTTTATGAGCTTTTTAGTGAAACAAGTACGAAATTCAGAACTTGGGGCTCCCCCCCCCCAAATTTCAAACCACTTTTCAGATTTCTTTCAAACTTTCAAGATTAATATATTAAAGTTACACTTCAAAAAATCCAAGTTTTCTTTAAGTTTAAACGAAAACGTGAAATTTTATACAGGGTCTCCTTAATCTTCGAGACCTCTATCGGGTTAACCTTCGAGAAAGCTCCGGGAAACTAATTAAATAGTTCTACATCTTTCTTTGGGTAAAATCTTAGCTTAGTATCAACATTTTTATATGTTATCAATCGTCGCAATCCTCCTCGAATAGTCATTCAAGTCAGCAGGCCTACGGAGTCCTAAAGACTAACTTCCTCCGTTACGGAGAAAATCTAATCTGCTCCGTATTACCCCTGATGGTGTCAGGTGGTTGCTGTACTGACTAGACATTCAAACCACTATCTTTGAACATCACAAACCTAACATTGACGTAACATCTATAAGACATTCGTAATCTTAAAATTCTTCGAACTTATCTACAAGAAAGAGCGGAGAGAGGTACCTCACCGTCGGGTACACTTGTTGATCCCAGCGTACTTCCTCTCCGCCACATAAATAAATTAAGTGGCGCCCGAACAGGGACTCTGAGTTCCTGCGCTTGCGTGCACTAGGATTGTGACTCTCGCTCACATCGTCATATTTAATTATTGAAAAAATCATCGCTTTTCTTCAGTTCTTTTCAAAGAAATCTTCTTCTTGTTGTACTTATATTGGACAGATCGAGAGTTAGTTAGTAATAACCCTCCAAATACTGAAAATTCTTTCTTTTTGAAACTACAAAAGAAAATGTCAGAAAAAAATCAACCTCAAGACTTGGATACGAGCATAAATGCTGATAGCCAAGAAGCTGTGGACTTCGATCCCTCTCTTGCAGCTGTCGCATTAGATCCACGTTTAGACCTGCGTCTGCGTGTTGATCGTAATAAAAATAATGTAGATGTGAATGTAGGAATGAATGAGAAAAATAAAGACAGGGTAGAAGTTTCCAACTCTGATATACCCTTAGGTACCAACTCTGACTTATCTTTAGCTCCCAACTATGACAAACCTTTCACTGAGTCCGAAATGGGTAACTTATTGATTAAACTCAATAAGGATAAATTACTCAGTGGCTCAAGTAAACGATACAGTCGGTAAGGTTGAACACAGAACGTTCCATGATCAAGGTCAAGGTATTCCACCTAACTTCGATTCCCATTATGTGCATATGCCTAAAAATACCACTTCTTTATATGATCGTGAGTATAAACCTTCCTTAGTTTCCCAATCTCAACCACGATCAAAACCTTTTCTACATAATCCACCCAGTTATGTAGAAAATCCTAGAAATCAAATTCTTTCTAATCCTAATCTTCATTCTAATCCTAATCTTATTCCTAATCCTAATCTTATTCCTAATCCTAACCTTATTCCTAATCCTAATCTTATTCCTAATCCTAATCTTATGCCACTCATAATTTTCTTCCTAAACCTCAACTTCTTCCTAATCCCAATCTTCGTCATGATTCTATACCCCCAGTAAATCACTTCACCCCACCTAAGTCTCTCTTTATAACTCCCGATATGGGCAGAGACAATAGAGATTCTCTATCCCCTATCCATAGAGGAGAGGCTGACTTTTCTGGAAAGTATAATAAATTACTACAGCCTCAACGAGAACAAATTCCCTTAAATCCATATCCGGAGCACCAGATGTTTTCGACTGATTCTCAGTCGCATTCTGGTTGTAATCCACAAGGATATTCCCAACGACTGCCTATGCGTCGTATTCCTGACGACGATGAACCTTCAATGTATTCAGGACCACACATGAAAAAGAGACTTGACATGCTGGAGGAAGCCATTGTGCTTCTTACTCAGTTACTCAAGAACTCTCAGAAGCTTAAGGTCGTGGATCCTGGAAAGTTCAAATACGAATCGGAACAAGATCTCTTAGTCTACCTGGCTGATTTTGAGGCTTATTGTAGCTTATTTGAGGCTTATTGTAGTTTACACTACCCTAATGCCCATCACCAATGGTTAAGACTGCTTGGCCGACAGCTAGAAGGCAAATTTTTGAATATATACCGAGAGATCATCAAAGACAACCGTGAATACTTCTCTGTACGGGATAATCTTGTGTGTTGGTATCGTGATGAGGAACGAAAGAAAAAAGAATACAGAATACAGAAGTATCATGCCGCTCACCGATACCCTAATGAGAGCATCAAAATGTTTGCACTTCGGTTAGAGCGCCTAGCTAGTCAGGCATATCCTGGATACGATATGAGAGATCATGATTCCCTTAGAATAGCTTTTCTCTGTAGTTTACCTCCATATATTGAAACATTCGTCCGTCAATATATTAAAATGATGGAGTTGGACGGGTATAGTAGAGCTTCCTGGGAAAATATAGTGAATTTTGCGGACTCTTTAGATAGCGAGAATATCGCTTTCCCGAATTCCATTTCCCAAACTAATCCACTTGAGATCGACAAATCAACTTATGCCCAAAAGACCGCGATGAAAGTGAACCTAGACGAATCTTTGGAATCCGTTATCCGGATAAATACTGCACTCCCCGGATGGACTGAGGTTTTACATCAAAACGTCGAACAACGAAAACCTAAATCCAACAATAATCATCGGCCGGCTCCTAAGAAGAAAAGTAGTCCGCAAGAACGAAATAATGGTAGTCGATACTATCGTGACTCCACCAATAGTTACAAGAACCATGATAGTACAGTTCGTCCTGACCATAATTCAAATTCTCGTCCTAAGCCTGATGAAAGGAGAAAGGTTTTGTGTAACTACTGTGAAAAAACAGGTCACTCCATGGAGGAGTGTTACAAATATCTGGGAGTATGCAGTACTGCAAAAGAAAGGTCCACATCAGGGCCAATGGTCGATCTAGGAAGTCTCTTCCTTCTTCTTCTCCACGAATATTAGAAAAGTAGTCATGTCCCTTCTGCGGGGTCCACACGCTGGGATTGAAGGTGTCCGCTTAGTGCTCCTCCCAGTCCCATAAATAATCATGACCACGAGGGGCCCCCCCCCACCTTCTCCCTTAGACACCTGTTCCCTTTGAAAAAGTATATTCCCGGTCGTATTCTTCAAATCAATCGACCAATCACAGGCCTCCATCGTCCAAGCAAGTGGAACCATTCCTACCTGCAAGTAAAAATATTAAACCCTTGCGTTAATGTATGAGGTGCGGTATGATCCTCCTTTAAACTCCTGGTCTCCCCGGAACTGAGTCCTCTGGTGGAGAATAACCCTTTAATCGACTCAGTCAATGAGGAGGGAGGCACAGAAAATTTTAAAACTTCTGAAATTATTTCCGAGAAATCTTCCGAACGACCTCCCTTAGAAATAACTAAACCCTTAGAAAATCCCTTACGGACGATGGTAGTCCATTGTACTCCTTTCAAGGAGGACCCTCTGATTTGTTTCAGTCGCTTTGGTTCCCAACAGCTCTGGTTTCTACGGTTGTATGGTAGACAGTGGGGCTGGAATTAGTTTAATTAGCACTGAAATCACCGAGGCGTACATGATGAACTTGCCCTTACGGCCTTCTGTAGATATAAAAGTTAATGCCATCAGTGGTCTGGTCCGAGAACATTCAGTACCTATTGACTTCTATGCTGAATGTAACTTGCACTTCCCTGACAGTGATTATGTATCTAAACCCGTCATTTTGTTGGTAGTTCCCCAGGAATTTATGCCTGCTCCGCTAGTTTTAGGGGCTGTCGCTTTAAAAGAAAATGACCTTCTCCCAGACTTAACTACGCGGGAATTAGTACATAGATCTAATGATTGTATAGAATTCGTAGCTAAGGATGAGAGTCTAAACATCCCCTTTTATAAATGCGTCACGGTTAATTCCATAAATGTTCCCCCGTTTTCCTGTCAGATGGTGGATGTAAGTTGTCCTTCATCTGAAATCTCTGCCTTGGTAGGTTTTCAATCAGAGCCAATGGGATCCGTTGTACCAATTCCTGGTGTATTGGATTTGCGAGATTCGTGTAAGATCGCTCTATTTAATCCTTCCGATACACCTCATTATGTTAGGAAGGGTACTGTAGTAGGTAGTTTGTGTTCTTTGGAAGAAGAAGATATTCTTCAAATTAATACTAGGCCAGTAGAGGCGAATTCCGAAATCAACTTTAAAGCAGACGTATGGTCCCCCACTAAGTTGGAGGAGGAGTTTTGCTTTGCGGATATTCCTATCTCTGACCTCGAAAAGAAACGATTAATCGCAGTGCTATTAAAACATAAATCGGCTCTCAGTTTCGGTGACCACGACGTGGGAGTGGCTACTAATATCACACACAATATCGAGGTAGAAACTGGTCGACCTGTGAGATTACCAGTACGTCGTTTCCAGGGTCCCTTGGCTCAAGAAATAGAAAAACAATGTCATGAACTGTTGGAGCAGGATATTATTAGACCTAGTAAATCCCCCTTATTCGGCTCCTGTGGTTCCTGTCCGAAAACCTGACGGTAAGTTGCGTTTATGTATAGACTACCGGAAATTAAATAGTGTTACTAAGACAGATTCCTTCCCTTTACCTAACCTAATAGATATGATTTATAATATGTATGGTAATAAATATTTTACAACCATTGATCTGGTCCGCGGTTATTATCAGGTGGCCATGGAACCCGAAAGTGTTGAAAAAACTGCTTTTTCCACTCCATTTGCCCAGTATGAGTATTTAAGAATGCCCTTTGGTGTAAAAAATGGTCCAGCAACATTTCAACGTGGAATGATGCTGGCGTTAGAGGAATTACCATGGTCCAAGGTTATGATATACTTAGATGATATTATTATCCTCAGCCAAGACATAGAGGATCATCTAGCTACCTTGGATCGTGTCCTTGCTGCATTAGAGAAAAATGGGTATAAACTTAAACCCAGTAAAACCAGGCTTTGCCGTACTGAGGTGGAGTTCTTGGGTCACCAAATATCACGGACTGGTATACTTCCCCTTCAGAAAAATCTCAAAGGGGCGTTAGAATTTCCCGTCCCGACTTCGGTAAAACAATTACGCCAGTTTCTGGGAATGGTAAACTTTTATAGGCGACATATTCCAAATTGTTCTCAAATCAGTAAGCCTTTATCATGCCAGACTGGTGGTAGATCCATTAAATGGACGCCGGAGTGTCAGCAGGCCTTTGATCAACTTAAGGAGGCCTTAGTAAATCCCACATTGTTAGGGTTTCCCGATTATAGTCCAGAGGTTTCTCCCATGGAGCTACATGTAGATGCTTCAGACCTCGGGGCTGGTGCTTGCCTTTCTCAAATCCAAGACGGAGAACGCAAACCAATTGCTTTTATTTCTATGACCTTCAATGGGGCTCAGAGAAATTATGGAGTGATTGATAAAGAACTGACTGCTTTGCGTTGGGCTGTCAAATCCCTTAGACCTTTCATCCTGTGGTATAAAATTCATTATATATACCGACCATATGCCACTCATCTATTTACAAAATATGAGTCTGGTTGATGGGAGGTTAGCTAGAACTATGGAAGAACTCTATGAATATGACTTTGACATACGTCATATATCGGGCCCTAAAAATATAGTTGCCGATGCTCTCTCCCGATCTCCCGTAAATGATAATATAGAAGAACCCGCCGAAAATACTTCTTTGGATTTCATTCCTCCTGGGTTCTTTCCGATAGAAATCAGTGGAGGAGGGGACTCGTTATATAAATGTTTTTCTCTTTACTTATATGGATCGGTCGAGAGACATTTAGAGGTAAGAGATGTTCTTATCGACGAGTTACAAAAGCATCCTGTAAAATATAAACTTCAAGGTCAGTTGGTTCAAAAAAGACTCCGATTATTAAAACTTCCGGGTCAATTGCCAATACCAGAAGTTATCACTGCTTTTACGGATGTCTTTAAAGTTAACGTTCACATATATTATGCCCATAATAAACCTTTAATATATGGAAATAACGTTGGTGGTGGTGAACCCTGTTATTTAAAATGTTTAGCCGGGGTTCACTATAACTATCTGCTAGTTACTTCTAGTAGTGAATAAACTTCATGTCGACTCCATTGGAGTATGTACCTTATAGAAGAAGGACCAGTCTTTTATAACCTTGTCTCGGGGTTATAAAATGACACACTTGTGTCCTGATACGAAGTAAATAAGCCTGGAGAATAAAAGTTGGCTTTGCTTCATTTGTTTAGAAAATGAAACTTCTGTCGTTCCCTTACTGACTGGAACGTAAATTTAAATTACTTGGCCAATCAAACTTATCAGTACATAATAGTTCTGATAAAAAAAAAAAAAAAAAATCTTATTCCTACCTTTCTTAATCTCTTAAGTAAACTTCCTTCTGTCATCTATCGAAGCTGTTTTGAATGTATGCTTTCTAGTGTGCCTGATCGTCAAACACTTTAACTAAGGTGACGAAAAAAAACCCTCCTGGTGTACCTGATTCTGGTATAGTTGATCTTTGTGTGTCTGGATTCTTCGTGTATGCTTGCAGACTAAAAATTAAAACTATAAACTAAAAAATCAAAAAAGTCTTGTGTACTAGAATTCCTCACGTTATTTAACCAAAAATGGTTAAATACGTATAAAGTATAAATATATACTGTCTAGTATATATTTATCAAACAAAATGCATATAATTATTATGTATAGAGTCATCGAAAACCGCCTACCTCACAAACTAATATATATATATATATATTGAGCTGTATATATATATGTACCTATTGTACATATATATATACCAGTTCCTCGGTTCCAACGAACCTGTCATGTTCATGACAGGTTGTGGGCCGGAGGAGCTTAACACTTATTTTACAGATTTGTCCCGGTTCCTGAAGGAGATAATCCGAGTTTCTCTATCAATTATAGCTATGAGTAAGAACCTCGCTCTCTTGCAAATTAAATGCGACCAACATGGGTGATTCAATAAGTAAAAAGAAAATAGAAAGAACAGAAAAAGACTCCTTAGATTGTTTCTACTTTTCGAAATAAAAAATTAATAAATGAAAATAAAAAATTTCTTTATTATGAGTGGTGTGTTTTCGATGAACAACCATGAACTTTCCAAGCAATTATTTTCTGATTGTATACCTTTATTTTAAAGATACAAATTTTAAATTTTATATAATTAAATTTGTTTTTGTTTTTTTTTAATATAACTCGTCAGTTTCTCAATAATTAATTTGTACTTCTGATTTCCCAAATCAATAAGTGCAGTTGAGAAATAGTGAAGGTGAAAATGACTTAGTTTACTCTACGTCATTTTTTCGCTTCCAGACAGTTATTATGTAATAAAAATTAATAATCTTAGACTAGGTAATATGCTCATGTTTTTTTTATAATTGGAAATTCCACCATGACTCGATAATTGCCGGATATTTGATGTTTTTCAGGATTGACTCTACATAGTGCAAGCCATCTAGAAGTATCTCTGTCGGGATCCCAGAGTGAACAGAAAAAGAAAATGCCGCTCTCATTGATCGTGGGCTCATCTGAGGTTTCGCTCTTCAAAAACCAAAAACGCTATCTCCAAATGAAGCACGGTATCTCCGTTAAATCTGACTACGTTTCAGGCCGTATACTGCCTTCGTGCCTCGTAAGAGTTAAGAATCAAATGACTCCAGAGGTGAAAACCATCTTTTTGTGGGCCTTGACTACCATGGCCTGGAAACGGAGAGAATTACAGGATCACGATAGTAACATCGCCACCGTCTTCGAGCCTGTAACGGATCTTTCCGTAGAAGTGGTACCGGAGATCATGACCAAAATAACTGAGGAGGCTAAGAAGAAAAACCCTCACGTTAAGGTTTACTTATATATTCCACCTATACAGGACCTACATGCTTACAATCAAAAACGAATCATCCGTGATTGGGGCGCTCAGTATAAACAATATACTATCGGTGATCCTATGCTCTCCCCAGAAATGATGCGGGAGCATTCGATACGAAGTTACCACCTGTTCGAGTCGATTGCGGAAGATAAATATCAGTGGCCAGATAAGAAGATCATCAGAGGAACGGATATTCTAGATGGATATCATCGAAGCATAGCTAGAGGCGGAGTACCTACTGTCACCCCTCATAGCCAGTATCTCAACAAGGAAACCCTGAAATTAAATTCTCCTTTGTTGTTAGATGGCCTACATCCAAATCGTTTGTTTTTGGAATCACTATTAAAGGAATGTGGGCACATTTTTAAAATTACACCAATATCTGTGAGAACTGTCCCTTCTACTTTACCTACAGTTCGGTCTCAGATCATTAAAGTTAATAAAAGACGACCAAGATCATCAAGAAACACTCGTACTTATCCCACTGAGAGAGTAACGCATAATCGAGTGTTGCCTACGTCGTCTTCTCAAAGGGATGCCTATCCCGCAGAAATGGTTCCCCAAGCTCAACCTCTGGAGCAACCAGTTCCATCTACATCGTCTTTCTCAACCGAGAATTGGGGAGGTAATAGAGCTTATTTGTCAAGAAGTGAACCATTATATAGTAGTCACTATGTTCAACCTTCCTGGTCGGACTATTCACAATATTATCCGACTTCTGGACCTTCTGATCAACCCACACCATCTTGTAGTGCACCACCCTCACTCTTTGACGGGGGTACTATAAGTTCTGTCCTGATCCAATGTTAGGGATGGCAATTCACGTACAGGCTACGTTGAATAATGGAATCAAGTCAAAGTGGAGGATAATTGACATGAATGAAACAATATTTAATTTTCCGCATTGTTACAGGAGTTTAACGAAGAAAAAGAAGCTGCTGCAAATCTGTCGTCCATGAAGAAGGGCCTAAAGTCTTAAAAGATCTGTATATAAATGTATTGTAAATTAATTGACTAGTTAATTTAAGAGAGTCCGGAGTATTCCTTCTGCGCGCCATGTTTCTCATGCTCTTTGTCTTTCCCTCCGTCTTTTCCGACAACGACGGGGAAAAATTGACGTGGGGTTTAGATTTAGGAAATCATAGCCCCACGGAGGATATAATGGAGATATGATCATGCATTCAGATGTCAATTGGCTTCGCTAGTTTTTGATTTTGGGGTTTTGATTAATTTGAATAAAAAGAAATCGAAAGGACTTTTGACATTTGACCGCATCTCTTTTAGAGTAACAATATAACGTCAAATAATTTGCCTCTGTTCCGAAAGTGGGGCTGCAGTTGATACCCCAGTTTACTTTCTCCTTTTTTTTATATATATTTATTTTGAGAAATATATCTTTACACATATTGGCCTTCCATCCACTGTGGTAAATAGATTTTATTGGTAAATTCATTGCAAATATCCCATGCAAATTTAATTAGTTGCGTATGTAAATTGCCTCTGGTAATTTACCACCATTATTTAAGTAATATCTGTAATATTAGAGTAATGAAATATCTCGGAGTCCGCCCAATAATTTACTACAGTTTACTATCTTGTTGTTTGCTGGAAGGCCATTGACATCCATATTTGTTCCCATCTGTGAAACCCCTCGTGGTTATTCAGGTAGGTTCTTATTTCCTACATAGATTTATATTGTTGTACCTTAGTTGTCAAATATAAATAGTAAAAATCCAAATACCAATTACTGTTATTTAACAGGGTTCTATTTTGGGATTCATTCCTGAATCATCATTTCTTTTTGGGGGCCAAAACCCCCAAATTTGCCATTCGTCATTCCCGATTTCTGTCTCCAGGGATTCATCCTGAATCGTCCTTTAAAGTATTACTCTTGAGTGAGATTCCTATGTGAATCTTTTCTCGTTGACTATTTAAAGTTGGAATCATCCTGATCTTTCTTCTGATGGAGTTGTTCGGAGTTGTGCGTTCGATTGGATCCCTTCTCCCTGCCAATTCATAACGTGTGGGTTCGGGCCTGATTCATTTCTCATTAATAGTATTCAGCAAGTTTGATTCTCCTGATCGATACTTCACCACGTTAGAAACTATTCTCCAGTTCCAAATTCAGTTTAAGTCATCATTGTATTTCACAAATGTTTTGAGGCTGGATTTTCTTATCCCATTTAGATTTTATGCATGAGCATATCTTGGAAGCGTTCGGTTTCCACTCTCCTATCTGATCCTAAACCTTATAAGTGCTGTTGTGTGTGTGTGTGTGTTGTACATATTTACACATCTGGAACTCTGTGTGTGTGTGGTTAACGTTTATGGTCGGCAACGGGTTGGTGGATTAACTGATTAGTCATACCAATCGTTGGGTATAATATTGTTGGGAGTTGGATTTGTGTAGGCTATTAACTTTTTATAACACAAACATCCCACCATATATTCTGAGCGATTTTAATAAAGATAAAACTTTTCTATGGAGTGTCACTATCCTTCATATTGATTCTTTATTGATATATTATTCTTAATCTTCAAGACCTCTATCGGGTTACCTTCGAGAAAGCTCGGGAAAACAGTTAAATAGGTTCTTACATCTTTCTTTGGTAAATCTTAGCTTATATATCAACATTTTATATGTTTCATCAACTGTCGCAATGCCTGCCTCGAATAGTCATTCAAAGTCAGCAGCCTACGGAGTCCTAAAGGGAACTAAGACTTTCCTCCGTTCGGAGAAAATCTAATCTGCTCCGTGTATAACCTGATGGTGTCAGTGGTTGCTGTTTACTGACTAGACATTCAACCACTACTTTGGAACATCACAAACTAAATTGAGTAATCATTCTAATAAATCCGACATTCCGTAACTATAAAGACTTCTTCGAAACTTACCTACAAGAAAAGAGGTGCGAGAGAGGTACCTCACCGTCGGATACACTTGTTGATCTAAGCTATCCTCTCCGCCAAATATATTATATATATATATATATATAAATATATATATATATATATATAATATATATATAAGATAATAGATAGTATATAATAATATATATTATAATATATATATAATCACCACCATATCAGCTGCCCCTTGGGTCCCAGAACTGTTGGTGTGGGAGCCAGCAAACATTGCACAGAATTTGAGGATGCAAGGATGCAATACATAGAATATAAATAAGTGGAAGAGGAACCCAGCCTCACCTACCACTGTCCCTTAGTTGCCTTCTACGACACAAGCAACTTACGTTTGTGAAATTATTTTCCCTGCTCATCCGAAAATATGATATATATATACTATATATATATTATATATATGATTAATATATAGTATATATATATATATATATATAAAGTATATATATATATACTATATAATATATATATATATATATATAATATATATATATTAATTTTTTGATATTTTTCAGTGTTGGAAAATGAACTTTGTTGACGAAAAATGCTTTTAAAGAAGAGTCTTTTGCTCAAGAGAGGTGGAGGATGAGTGCAAAGGGTGGTTAAATAGCATATCTGGCCCCACCAGTGATGAACGATTGCCGACTATTTGGAGGAAGTAATAGAAGATCAAGAGGAAAGGGGATTCAGATTTAGAGGACCAGGGTTGTAATATATATATATATCATATATATAATTATATATATATATAATAATAATATATATACTATATTATATATATATTATTATATATATAATATATATATAGTATATATATATATTAATATATATATATTATATATATATAATATATTAATTATAAATAATATATATATATAGATTATTATATTAAACATTTACCTTTATTATATTATTATTATTTCTAGCTTTCTTTCTTTCTTTCTTCATCTTCCTTTTAAATTCCCAAGACTGGGAGTAAGGTGCGAAGCATCGGAAAAGAAAAGCGTAGAAGAATATGACAAAAAGTCGAAAAAAGAAAGCCCAGCTTAACGCCCCTCATGTTACCATTAATAGTGGGAACTCGTACGCAAGGTCAACGCAAACTCCACACTAGAGCTTCACGGGACCGCGACAGTCCCTCACTATGGTTGGTAAGTCGTATAGTGTAGGGTTCATCCCCTGGCCAGGTGGGCCACAAACCATACCCCTCACAAAAGCCTACCCTTCTCACCTTCTCTGGAAATTTTTCTGCCGCAACTGCCAAACTCACATTTCTTCCTGCAGACATTCCTTTACTGACTTCAATCCACTTTCTTGGATCTCCCAGCCGGTCGGTTCCCAACACACTTACTACTATACACTTATCCAACCGACTTTCATTCATCCTTCCCACATGACCAAAACCATCATCAACCATTACTTTCATTTACTCTCTCGTTTACCCCTTTCTTCCACACCAACAACTCATCTAATACGTCATTTCCTCATGCAAGACTGCTTTCTGAACTTATCATGACCTAAGAAGTAGGGGGTTCTACAGAAATTTCTGAACACATTAGGCTTGAAGATCTATATTTATTATTGCAAACCATAGTCTCACTACTATACAATAACACAGGTAACAACACCTTCATGCAAGACCCTAGCGCACTCAAGACTTATCCTTTTACATTCACCAACGATTTAATTGCAACCGACACCTTTCTGCATACATCACTATCATGAAAAATGTCTTCATCAGCTCTTCATTTTATCCAACATATTCCATTAATATTAAACTCAGACACTTGTTCAGCTGTCTCACATTTATCAAAACTCCGCATCAAAACTCACTTCACAAAAATCATAACCTTCTTTTATATACGTTTACTTTTCAACCCCTCCTTTGTACACACAGCCTGTCCAATCTTCTCTACCAAGTCCTCTCAAACTCCTTCCAGATTCGCCACAAAAACCAATCATCCGCAATATAATAGGTAGGACCCTCCGCTCATTCCCCAATTTCCATCATTAACACCCATGTCCTGCCCCACCACCTCTAATTCTTTCATAACCCATTCCATATACAAATGAACCAAGAGAAATAACACAACCTATGTTTCTCACTCCAGCTATTAATACTAAAAACCAATCCCCTTTGACACCATTTCTACTGACATACGCCTAACAATCCTCATACATTCTTTTGATTCTATTCGGAAGACTACCACCAACACCATACTCACTAACCTCGCATAGAGCTTCCCTATTAACCCATATCATACGCCTGTGCAAATTCAAGAAACCTAAATACAATTTATTCTTCTTCTCCCTCATTTTCTCAATCATTTGTTTCCATGTAAGATTTGATCCACTCATCCTCTACCACTCCTAAACGCACTTGTGCTTCACCAATCAGTCCTTCAATCACTCAACGCACTTTCCACCAAAATACAGCATATATTTTCCCTATTTGTCTAAATAAATAAATTTCCCTATAATTTCTTACAGTTCCGTTATCTCCCTACCCTTATATAAGGTTACTATTACTTGCTCTCCTCAATCCCTTGAACTAATAACCTCCATAAAATGCCATTATTTACACAACTTGCCAAATCCAATCACCATTACCTATCTCGCCTCCATTCTTGATCATTTCACCAGTAATTTCATCTATACCTGCAGATTTACCATTCTTTAACTTTCTCACTCTACCCATTACCTCCTCCTTGCTAATAATATTATTATTATCATCCCAAGATTGGGGTTGAGGTGCGTAGCATACTCCTGAACATAAAAGTAGTAGAAGAGCATGATACAAGTCAAAAAGAAAGCTTTTTATCGCCCCCTCTATAACCCCAGTGAGAACTCGTCATAATCAGAAAAATCCGCCCTGAGGCTTCACAAGACAGCGTCGGACCCTCACCGTGGTTTCTCGTCATTGTAGGGTTCATCTCCTGTGTAAAGCCGCGACCATACCGCATCACAAAACCGCGCCATTCACTCCTGTTATTCAACTTTCTTCTCGCCTCTGCCAAACTTACATTCCTCTCCTTTAGTAATTATTATTATTATTATTATTATTATTATTATTATTATTATTATTATTATTATTATTATTATTATTATTATTATTATTATTATTATATTCTCCATCCCAGATTGAGGGTGAGGTGCGTAGCATACACCGGAACAAAAAAGTAGTAGAAGAACATGACGCAAGTCATACACCGGAACAGAAAAGTAGTAAAAGAACATGACGCAAGTCGAAAAGAAAGCCTCCCCCCCCCCCTTTTACCGTTTCCTTTATACACTTTATACAACCAGTGAGAACTTGACGCAATCAGAACAATCCACACTAAGGCTTCACGAGACCGCGTCTGACTCTCACTGTGGTATCTCGTCAATGTAGGGTTCATCCCCTTTTTAAATCCCACAACCATACCCCTTCACAAAACCGCGCCATTCACTCCTGCTATGTAACTTTCTTCTCGCCTCTGCTTAACGTACATTCCTCTCCTTCAGGCATTCCTTTACTGACTCAGTCCACTTTTTCTTCTGTTTCCCAGCCGGTCAATTCCCAGCACACTCACCACTATACATCCGCTTAACCAACCGACTATTATCCATCCTCACCATATGACCAAACCATTTTAATACACACTCGTTTATTCTCTCTTATCTCTAATATCAAAAATGGAATTCAGTACTGAAAGTTGAGAACTTCAAATTATAATGTAAAAACATCAAAATTTCTCCATTTATAGGACATAACCGATTTCTTGTGGGCTCGTAGATGTTCCCTTCCGTACTGAATACTCTTTCGCTTTCAATGAAAGAATCAGGTAGACATATATATTCAAAGCAAGTTTTGCTCAAATAGGAAAAATTTCTTTTGAATTTCTCCAGCACAAAAATGGGTTATCAAGTATTTGTAGCAGGGGCATATTTAAATAATCTAACTCTTTTTTTGTAGTGATAATTTTTTCTTGTTTTTTCCCCCTTTGTGGTACCTGCTCTTTGTCATTCTTTCGTTTACCTGAAGCCAACTCATAAAATAAACTTCATAGATTAAACTTTTAAGATGCTCCTTCATCTTGATCATCTCCTCATCTCCTGAAGTAGAAGAATCTTCTTGTAAATTCTATCGATGTTCTGAATGAATACTTTCCAACTCAACCAGTAACTATTCTGTTATTTTTTCTACTAAATCATTCCTTTGAAATTTCATTTTGAATTTTGGATCTACCAAAGATTCGTTTTCTAAATATGCTAATAATCTTTTTTTGCATCAAGGAATTAAGTTATTTTACAGTGGTATTTGTTTCAGCAAAATAACTGCTGTCCTTTGCTTTTGAAAGGAATAAATTCATAGTTTTAATTATGGGAATAATTACTTTCAAAGTAATTTTTGCAAATGGTTTTAAAAGTTAAAAGATTTTTGGTACGAACGTAATGTAGGAATCTTATTATATACAGCTTTTGCAGCAAGGGCTTTTTGTTCACTATTTCTTTCTAGCATGTAATATATTGAATTCTAGTCAGCAGGGACATCTTGAATTAATCTGTGTTTACATAAACCCAACCGTTCTTGTAATTATGCCAATTTTCTTACAGTTAAAGCAGAATGATTAAAATTCTTAATAATATCTCTACTAATTGTAATTATAGTTTACACAGCTTGCTGAGAAAATATAGACTCATTCAGCATTAGTTGGACTCTATTCCCCAATTCTCAACTCCAGCAACTATGCTTGTTTCAGTCTCGCAACACTGATAAGATCTTATCACTTGTCAATTTATAATTCTCAAAAACGTTGCTTAACTCTTCACTTATTCGTGCACTTCAAAAGAAACAACTCACCAAACCTCCCTTTCTTGTAGAAACTAATCTGTCATAGAGGGGTCTGTTACACCTCAAAATGGGAGAATTATTTGTAAAAGCTATCCAGATATCAGTGGTTAAAGAAATGTTTTTGGCTTCGTCAACAGCTTTTCAAATTTTTGTTTGTACTTTTTAAAATTTTTCAGGAATGACTATTTAAAAAATATATACTGTTTTCTTGGAATATTGTGATTAGGGGTAATCTTTTTAAGTAGCCTTTGAAATCCAATATCAGACGCAACAAAGTGTGGCTGTAAGTTAATAGCTATCATTTCTCCAATCAAATAATGAATGTCAATAGACCGTTGATCGCTGATATCACATACCTACTTCTTTTCCATTAATCCAGTTAAAGTAGTTTGCTTTTGGTAGGAGACTTAGACGGTACTGATGAACATCCAGTATCTGTGTTTTTTCTCTTCAATTTTTCATTCACTTTCTAAAAATTTCATAAATCTTTTTCAGATGATTTATCATGTGTGTTTTAGCAGTATTTTCTCTTCTTGAGATTGAAGCATTGCATAAAATGCACTTGCCAAAAGCTTCAATAGTTTCATCCTCTTAAAAATATTTCCAGACAATACTTCAAGCCTTTTTTAATTTTGCAATAAAATTTAAAAATACTAAGTGGTTCTGAAAAAGAAAATTGTATTTATTTAAGTAGTAGACCTCTCCCGCATACACACGCACAAAAAAAGTCCGTCCTAAAACTTCACACTAGTATCTCGTCAATGTCAGGGGCCCATCCACTAGGACCAGGACCAGAACCATGGCCCCTCATAAAACCACACCATTTACTCCTATTATGCATCATTCTTCTCACTTATGCTAAATTCAAACTCCTTTCCCTCGAATACCCTTACTCACTCAATCCAACACACACCTCTATACACCGGTTAACCAATGACTATCATCCATCCTTTCCATGTGACCAAACCACCCTTAATACACTTTTATTTATTCTCTCATTCACGACTTTCGTCACGTCACATAGGTCCCTAATACGCTCATTTCATCAATTATTCTCACCTAACACGCCCCTAAAACTGCACCTTAGATCTATATCTCTTATTCCACACCACAGTTTCAATACCATACAATACCGGTAACAACATACGCTCATGCAGATCCAGCCACCTTCCCACCACTCACAACTTTTCAACTACACTCTGCATCATCCGTTCCCATTTCATCCAACATACATCCCACAGTTCTGTATCTCATATCAATACCGGTAATCGAGCCCTTCATTCACCAATCCAAGCACCAACCTTACACCATCACACAAACATTTTCAACTACAACTCTCTGCTCAACTCAATTCACTGTCCCAATTTTTCATCACATACATCCATAACACTAATATTAAACTCTAATACTTGTTCCAGCTGCCTACCATCCAACATGATTTCACACTGCGGACTCTCCTCTTCTACCACCTTCACCTTTCTCTGATCTACATTTACTTCCAAGTCCCTCCTTTTATACATTTTGCCAAACCCCTCTGTCAATACTCTCAAACTTTCTCCAGATTCGCCACACAAAATCAAATTATATGCGTACAATAAGCAGGGCACCCAACACTCTCTTCCATTCTCCATCAGTCTAACTACCTCCCCTGCCACTCTAACCTTTAATTCTTTCATCACCCCATCTTATGACTCAAGCTATCCTGTCAATTACTACTAAATTCATTTTTTTCTCTCATGTCTCGCTCACACCTTGGGAGACAACCTAGAAATCTATATGAACTATCTAAACACTACACAAATTAAGAACAAATCTCTCTAATCGTTATTTTCTTTCTGTACAGAAATAATCATTTTTTTTTGTGAGTGATTTTAGGATAACATTGCACATCCTATACCTCTGCACAAGAGTGGCTTTACCTACTATATTATTTTCTTCAAAGATAGAACTATTTCGCTGGCAGAATACTCTTTGCCTGCACACATATCTACCCAGAAATGACCTCGAGCAGTTGGTGCAGCTCACTGCTTGTATTGTAGATGAACCCAACATTCTGGAGTCTAGACTATTTCCTAGCCTCTAATCCTAAACTCTTTCCTCAGATCACTTTATCTCTGTTACCTGTTCTATCTTTTCAAGTCTTCCTCGAGGAAACGTTTTTCGCATCTGTGCTGGACTTTTAACTGGTCTCGGACTTTTCTATCAGTAATTTTTTTAATTATTTCCCATAAATTATTTTTTCATTGTGCAACCCGTCTGGGTCCCTTGGAGTGTGTTGAGAGCATTACCGAGGTGATTCTCTTATATGGAGGCGTACATCCATATTCTTTCCCTTCAACTAATCCTAACAAACCTTGGATTAACTTTGCTTGTTCTCGTGCTATTCACCCCCAGGGACGCTGCCCTCAAGAATTAGCGTAGTCTTCAAACTTCAGAAACTAACGCAACTTATATTTAATCCCAGAATCGTGCAAAATATATTCTCATTGACACAAAACTTTTCTCCGTAGAAAATGCAATAATCTTACTGGTTAACTTTGCTTCTTCCTCTTTCCCTTTCCCTCCAGTATCTTCCGACGGCACAACTGCCGTTTTACCTTCCGCTAAAGCTAAATTGTTCGATCAAATCTTTGCTTCTAATTCCACTTTAAACGATTCCAGAGCTATTCCTCCTCCAACTTACTTACTTATGCATAATATTGTAATTTCTTTTATAGATGTTATTTCAGATCTCTCTGAACTTAACACTAAGAAGGCGTAAGGTCTTGATGGTTTTCCTTTTGTGGTTCTCAAAACTTGTGCTTCTGAGCTTGCACCTTGCCTTGTGAAACCATTAAGTCTGTCTTTCTACTTTGACCTTCCTTTCTTGGTGGAAACGTGAGCTTATTCAGCCTGTGCCTAAAAAGGGGACCCCTCTTAGAGACCCTCCAGCTGTCGTGTAATCGCTTCAACTTGTTCTTTCTAAAGTTTTCTAATCTATCCTTAACAGGAAGATTTGGAAGCGCCTCAATTTTTTTAATCTTATCTATGATCGTCTGTATGGCTTTCGTAAGAAGCTCTCTACTGGTGGTCTTTCTGATTCTTGGTGCTCCTCTCTCTGGTATTTCGGTGCGTCTTCCATTGTGGCGTCGAACATATCGAAAGCTTTCTATAGAGTCTTGCATAAACCTTTGATTTCTAAACTTCCTTCTTTCAGTGTCTATCCTTCTCTATGATTTCCTTTCCGGTCATTCTAGCTGATGTAAACGGCCACCGTTCATCATTTAAATCTATAAATAGTGGTGTTTCTCAAGGTTCTCTTCTATCCCCAACTCTTTCTACTTTTCATTAGTGACCTTTTCGCTATTACTTCATCACCTGTCCACTCCTTTGACGACGACTCCATCTTCATTACTTACTTCATTTGATAGATGTTCCGCCCAACAATAATTAACTCACGCTTGGAGGGTGTTCTTGGAGCAACTAAACTCTGTTTTTCTAATTTACATCAGGACTTGAGAACAAATATTTGTTTTCAATGCAAAACCTCACTTCCTCCATCTCTCTACTCAACATAATCTCTCACACGACTATAACATCTTCGAAAATACTCTATGCAAACCTTCGTCTGTCCTTAATATTCTTGATGTTTCTTTTTTTCTCGTGACAAATTTATTGGATATGGATCACACATACACACACCTCACACAGAAAACTTCTAGAGGTTGGGTGTTACTGAGGCGCCTCAGAATTTCTATCACGGCACCCACTCTGTTGTGAATACATTGTTAACAGAGTCGTTATAAGACTCTCTTATATGTTATATATCTTTTTTTCTTTTAAGACTATAATAAGGGTGGAGTCTAGGGGTTATTCTATTTAACATCTCACAGTCTCTTCCTACCCGATACGTATATTTTGTATACTTCTATATTATCATCTTATAAAAACAGAATATAACTAGAGAGATACTGTGTGCGTATGAAATGAACTTTTTTCAATCGAGAGATCACAAATCCCAATTACACAAAGATTCATGCGACACCGAATTGCTACAATCATCATCCTTTATCTATCTAAGCAAATCTCCGTAACACCCCCACACTTTATAATACGAGAGATTATATGCTATCTGCATGTTTCTTATAACCAATGGTAGTCTGGAATACACTCCTTTATCTATTTTAACAACACTTACTTTTGACTAACACTTTCAAACGCCGAGTATCGCAGAAGCATTATATCAGTACAAACTAGTCAATCAGGGAATAAATCTTACAAACTCTTTGCTCGAGAGTAATTAGGTAGGAAACCTCTGGCACAAGAAGTGTAAAAAATTATGATCAACACAAATTAATATAGACAAATGAATAATGAACTAATAAACATCCCAGCCATATCACTCAATAATATAGTTACATTATCAGCTAATATGCCAATATAAATTTAAATTGAAACGCTTATGAAAAACTTTAAAAAATTTCCAGACAAACAATGAAGAAACTTCCAATGTAACATTATTTCTTTACAACCCACCCGCTTTACACATAATCAACATACAGAGACATACATCTATATACAGCATACTAAGACATGCGATCTTATACCTAACACATAGATCTCATCCTGACAGAGAATGCTTCACCCATTAAAAACCCTGTCATACAACGATACAATAGTCGAGAGGAACTAATTATAATACATAGTTTACATACCTATTTATAACTCTCTATATACCATTTCCTCACCTACAACTTATCAATATGTAAAATAAGAAATATCTAATCTCCATCACTATTACCTTCATATCACTTCATTAACTTTGCAATAACCTTGTTTCACTTCCACACCAATCAACACATATATATAAATATATAATATATATAATATATATATTAATATCATAATACTATAATAGTATTATATTAACTACCCTCAGTTATACACATCGAACGCATCACTCTCTACGCCACACTATATATATAGCCATCTATTTTTTTTAACACATTACATATAAAACTATTCCCATAACGCTTTACGATTTCATTAATATTCAATAACACCTTAAATAATCTAATAAAGGTATCTAATCATGCTCTCCTCAATCCTTCTTACTACACTACACTCCACAAACGCTATGTTTACACAACCATAATGATATCAAATATACACTCCATTCTTAAATCATCTAATTATAGTTATTACCATATCAATCACATTTAGTTGAAGTAGAGGATATCATTTCCAACTTTTCTCATATTTTTATTTTTATTTAGATATAACTACTAGTAGGTACTAGGCCTAATATAAGGGGGTTTAAAAAATAACAAAATACCATACACTTTCTTACTACGACCCACTACCTATTCAATTATCGATCTCTACATCACCTATGAGCCAATTATTTATGTCACATATTTACTTCGAAAAGTACTCACTATATTCCGCTCAACTACCACTCGATCACATTTATCATTAAGTATCCCAATGTTCACATTATATATAATCATATATTATTATATTCCATCTATATTCTAATATTGATAGATACCCTACTTACTGCTCTTCTCTAGTAGTAATATGGTATATGACTAATTATTTCACATTCAGTCTTACTCATATATTTATTTAGACTTAATATACTATATATTATTTTTCTGATAATATTTGCCAAACTTTAGCCTACTCTTTTTTCATCTCTACTAATATATCCATACACAATATTTCGAAACTCATTTGCAAATCGTCCTTAATTGTACAATTCACTTACATAAGCCTATTCTCCTCTCAAACAACTATATCTACGATCTTCCACGTATAACCATCTTCGTCAGATACAAGGTTCTATTCACCAAATGATGTTAATATATATAGTATTACTTATTAACCATATATTCTGAGGAATAACCGCCTATAGTTTCATGAAAGATTGCGAAAATACGTACGCGCGAAACACGCAATTTCCCTTTCTCGCGCCGTTCACTCAGTATTCTGTAGACATTTAGCATCGAGGTTATGCCTAGTATAATAGGTATAAATCGATAGCATTATCACTTTCACATCGTCTGATCTCACACAAGTCCTGGATAACACGAACTCTTTAATACAGCTGAACTCGAAAACAGGCCAATCTTCTCATAGATAAGGAATCACGGAATAGAACTAGACTCTATACGATACAGAATTGGTTTATAACTGTATCCTTATTCAGATTATATTATTACAACGCTACCCATACCCAGCTGTCATCAGAGAATCTGTTTTTAGAGTATATCTCCATTCCAGCACGCTCCCACTTCATTAATGTCCATATTGAGCGCCTAAACAATACGCGAATCATAACGCTTCTCAGTTCTGAGAGAGAGTATTATTATGGATCGCGCAACCTAGTTCGCTTACTGAATGACCACACGAACCGTCTTCACCGCCAACAATCTTCCCACAACCAACCTCCCAATTTCCAACGCCGCCCCTGTAGCCAAATTGCTTGCATCATGCACCAAACTCTCTTATACAATTCATACAAAACCATATATATATACACTTGAGTTACATTTATATATTCGCAGTTCTCCTCTATTTTTTACTATATACGATATACATAATATAGAGACCAAAGGTATTATTATTATCATGTTTTTTTTCTATAGCTCAGATGAGATAATATTATATATATAGCTAGTACCAGAGAGGTTATTAGTCGCCAATTTTCCTTTGGATAGACCAATCATAAAAATTCCCCATTACACTTTAGGTCTAGGTAATGTAGCACAAAATCCTTTTTTTCTATGCAATATCTTCTCACCTTATCACCCTTCAATCATTATATATATTGAGTTGTTATAATTCCCTAAACTACTACCTGTTATCTTTAAAATACTTTTATATACTCTAGATGAGACATAAGAGACAAAGATTAAGACGAGTATATAACTTTACACTAGGCGTACTACTACATTCTTACTCGAGCTCCTTACACGTATAGATCTCTTTCACAATTATTCATCGATGTAGTAATATAGCTGGTTCTCTATATTTAATTTATTCTATAATTCCAATAATACCTCTTTATTCATCAAAGTACTCATAATTCATATATATGGAGAGCGATAAGAATTTATATTTTGAGAAATCCAATCAATTAAGTAAATTAACATACTCACTTTATACTTCCCACCACTTGAGTAAATAATATCCAAAAAGCCATTTTGTCTATACCCGTCAACTGCAGGTACGCAGCATATTCAATCACACCAAGAACTTGAATTATTGACTTTATTTTTCATATCATAATCATAGATATATCACATGCAGACTAAATTATTTTATCATTATCAGAGAGTATATATAGTATAATTAATCTTCCTGAAGTCACAACATCATGAATACCTTATAATTATTATGCTATTTCGAATACTTGGATTCAACTGCCATCAATATGGTAACAATAATAGAACATTACTTTTCCACTCATTTACATTCCACACCTGTATTTATTATCCAATCATATTCTTAAATACGCCTTCTGATATCCATCATTCTAATACTTCGAACTCTTCAGTATTAAAAACTTCTACTATTTCTACTACTATCGAGTACGCCTTATGATCCAATAATAATAATATCATAAACTAAAGGAATATGGGATACAGGAAGAAAAACACGTTTTTTTTTTCGAAAAAAAAATAAAACTACGACTGATAAAAAAACAAGTAAAAATAACTTAATAATTTGGTTTTTGAGAGAGTTTATTCGTTTTAAAACAATAAAATCAGTATTTGTATAATTTACATGATTATAGAAAACATTAATATATAATATTATAAAATGATTATTAAGCAATAAATATGCTAATCTAAATATCGAGTGACAATTTTTTGGGTTCAATTGCCTATCAACAAGGTGGAAAGCCCCTGTAGATTATTTGTAACACAATATTATAGAACAATTATAAAACAAATATTATTATAATATTATATTATTATTCTGAATTTATAAGATTATATAATCATTAATATAATTTTGTTTGTGGTCTTATTAAACAATTTATAATATTCTTAACTTTCCTGGTACAAGATAACAGAGGAGAGCTCTGTTCTAATTCATCTGTTTAGTTATTAAAATCAGAATTTGAATGAAAAAATACCAATGTGCAAAAAGATCAGTAGCTGTAATCTGAGCAGTAACATTGTGAGAGCGGCGAAAAATTATTAATATATAAAGAGAAGTAAAATAGAAATATAATGTAAAATTAATAATTAAAAGTGGAACCAGAAAAAGTTATATGATAGAGTACGGGCCCCAGGATAATGAGCTTGACGTAGTCAAACAGCACCAGTAGTGCAGTAACTTCCCAACGATTTTTCATTCGATGTTTTTATTTGTCCTTTGCTGATTAAGCAAATCTACAAAAAAATATTCCAAAGTCCAAATATATTTAATTTATTCATGCCAGCTCATCCTCATCATATTACCAGTCACTATGGTATCATTCGTTTTTTTTTAATCAAT
This sequence comes from Trachelipus rathkii, assembly GCA_015478945.1. Taxonomy (NCBI): domain Eukaryota; kingdom Metazoa; phylum Arthropoda; class Malacostraca; order Isopoda; family Trachelipodidae; genus Trachelipus; species Trachelipus rathkii. The sequence continues at coordinate 15,142 of JABUQX010019467.1, read as the reverse complement.
TTTTATTATTTCATTTGCTGCATCCCTTATAGTGCGTAATTTGTGCTAAGTTTTGTCATTTTACAACTCTTTCTATATATAAATATAACAAAATTCATTTAATTTTTAACTCAGTAAATATTTATCATAAATATGATTATCATATATACAAAAATGTAATATTCAGTGTTATGAAAGTTTAGATTCTACCAGGCAAACACGTAATAAGAGTTCTCGATACTTACATGTAAATTCTTTTAAATTGTAAAACGGCAAACAAGTTGATTAAAAATATAAAAGAGTAGTAAAAAAAGGTAGTTCTGTACCTAATTTTAATAAAATCTTAATGAAAATATTTTATTGTTTAATTTCCAATTAAATAAATGATGGACAAACGAAAATCTCAAATAATATTATATTATAGCCTTCTTTTAATATTTAAAAATACATTAATGAATAAAAAAATGAGAAAAAAAAAATTGAAAAAAAAACATGTTTTTTTGCTTATAATAAAAAATGATTTATGAAGAAAAACATTATATTTTTTCACCATACCCAATATCATAACACTCCACAGAGTTCCTCCAATCCGGACTTCTGTACTTTATTTATTCCATTATTATATCCAAAGACTTCACTTATATATATTACGCATCAAAAATAACTTACATTCAAGACCTTATTCTATATTTTCAAAGATTTTTAGGTTCCTTTTTACCATATATATATATAGAGAGCCGCTAACATACGCATAATCGACTTCATATACTTATTCACTACATCCGTACAAACCAGCTTGTGCTCCCATCTCTTACTTATGCAAATCGAGCGACCCCAAGTTTGGAATATATAATATATCCTAGTTTCACAGACCTCAATTATTCCACACCATTTATATTTGACTCTTCAGTCACCATCTAACATCTCAATTCTTCAAATTATTTTCCACCCTTATCGTCACATAATTACTTTTCCCCTTTTCACGGCTATTTTTATTCCATCGAAAGCGGTTACTCGACTTATTCCTTCTATTACATTCATTGGAGGAACAGCACAACCAACAGAAAAAAAGAGAAAATGTGAAACAAAATTCCCACACGAACAATTCCCACTTAGGTGTATTGGATTGTGCACCCATCAACCCGTTTTCCCTTCTTCAATTGTAAGTATTCTATTACAATAAACATTAATTCTCGGAATTTCCTCTCACCCATCTTCTTTACGCATTCTGTCCTGTCCATACGCCTTCAGATTGTCCACCATCTCAAGTCTGTTCCCCAAACTCCATCTCAAGTATCATCATTATCTTCAACCTAATATAAATCTTCTCTAATGTACTTCATTACTTGATTCGTCTCTCTCTACTTGATCTAAATCACTCATATTCTGTTCTTAATATACATCACTCGGCACTTCACCAGAGCGCTTGTAATTGATTCTGTCAGTTTATCTACATCCTCTCTTCTATCGAGTTATGTTGTCCTTCTATGGTTTGTCGACTCGTACAAGCAGCAGGCGTAGTCGTTGAATAAATTTGTTTCGCGATGTAAAAAGAAATCTCAAAAAATCTGCATTCGCTTGTTTAACACTCTAAATTCACGAATGTTTTTACATCTGTTCAAATCATGTGGCACAATATCCCGTTTCATAACTAATTCCATACTTTTCTCCTCGATCTACTTATGAACGACGTACATCTCTCCTCCAACTGATCACCTCCCCTTCTGTTTAACACATCCTCTGAGATAATTTTCCAGGTATTTTAAACACACGCCTTTTCACACTTCTCGCCATCCACTTCCATCACCAATCCTAATCACCACTGCAAATATCCCGAATCTCGGTTTTATGTTCTATCTCTGTCTTCTGTAATCGTTTTCTTTTTCCGTCAATTTCACCTTGCTTCCTATACTTATACTTCCTCCGCAAATCAACTCCACTACCTCTCGAAATCTGTCCTTCTCTCTTCTCGCTCCAAACATGCCAAGACCGTAGCCAGCAAATCACGCATATTAGATGTCCGACATCGCTATTTTTCAAATTCTCTTCACACAGTCTCTTATCACTCCTCAAGCTTCTCTCTGAGTCACTATACGTTTTTCTGAATAAATAATATAATCTTAACAAGCAATTTTGGCGGATGAAACCTCGACTAACCCCGCTTTCACTCTCCTGTTTCTCTTCTTCTATTAACCAGATAGCATATCTGAGTCTCGGGGCGCATCTTCTAACTTCTACAACTCGTTAACCATATCTATCATTTCATCATGCATGAGTTCTTATTGCAATTTCACCTAATCTACCCCTCAAACTTGCGAAATTCCAATAGCATCCACATAATGCTATATTTTGCTTGGCACCGCGCTTTAGAATCAAAAATGCATTCTCTGCACGGTCGAGTTAACGGCTCCCAAAGAATGCTCTCTTGCCAATATTCCAGCATCTTCTCTGAGACCAATTCAGTGTAATAAAGAGGTCCGTCGTTCCTCTTCCTTCTATACCTATACCTGTTCTTCTCCGATGTTCTCTACGCATTATACCTTCTCTTGCTGGGTACTCTCTCTACTCCTTCTCCAATATCTTTCGTATATTTTTTCGCCAATTGATCCATCAGTGAAATCCTACAACTTCTATACATTTGATACATTGACTAGTCCTGCCATCTCCTTTGAGGTTGTATTATAATCGGTAATTCTTACTATTGGAGCTTTACACCGCCAACCTTCTTCCCTCCCTCTCACAACGCCATATCATCAAACTGATGATCTCTTCTCCTCTTTTGCAGACTCATCTCCTACCTCACCACCAGACTTCAGGGTACTCACGTCACACACTGCCATCCTCTCCTGCGGAGAATGCCGTACCCCTTCTTCTATAAACCTTTTGTAGCAGTGGCGCTACCTCATATTTCCTATTAGTACCACTCGGAGTCGTCCTTCTACGCCTTCCCTCCTACCTCGTACTGATATCTGCAGCCTCTTCCTTCTCTTGTTTCCAATGTACTTCACTAAAACATTAGAGCGATCTTCATAGTACCTCTCAGGTTTCTTTTTCCTCTTCAACTTGCATTAATGATAATCCTTCGTTTCATCACAAAGAATCTCAATTGAAAATCCAGTTTTCTATCTTTTATAATTGTACTTAGTATAGGGCGTCTTTTTTGGTTTTCTGACAAAGATAATCGCGCTTCGCCATCTTAAAATTAAGGTTTTCTCTTCCTTCGCTAACATCTCTCGTTATTTCTTCGCTGCCATTCTCTCCGTCTCCATCACTTTTACTTGCCTCGTCTTTATTTCTCTCTTGCCTAATTTGCTGTGCCACGCATCATATCCTAAGTTTATTTGACCCTTGCTGCCGTTGTTCTGGTTTACGCAAACCTTACATACTTCATGCATTGTTATTGATAAAATTTTTGTCATGCCAACTATCCCAAATTCTTTAAAACTCAGGTTAATTTACCTTAATTGGCTATTTTTTCACTACTTGCGTGTCCCAAGAACGATGGAATCTAATAGTTTCTCTTCACTCAGTCAACCTTTGAAAATTGAATCCAACTCCAAATTCTTTTACCATGTATTAGTCTATCTGCTGCCAACTTCCTTGAATGATATCCACACTCTTGCCACGTCTGAATTCGAGTTTTCTTCTCTACATTCGTCGTCCTTAGGCTTTCCTGCATTCCGTTCTAATTTCGTCTCGGTTCTTGTCTCGTGAAAACGAAAACAAACACTAAAAAATGTCGAAGATGAAATTTCAACCTATGCCCTCTTCATGCACTCAATTTACTCCTCCCTTCCCTCTTACTCCTCATGTTCGCCAACAAACCAAGGCAACCACTTGAATACGACATAAAGGACACTAACTACTCCGGGATCACCTAAATAACAGTTATTTAATCTCAATATTATTACGAGGTAGGAACTCTTCACGCATGTCAAGATTAATAAATCAATTAGTTTTTGAAATATCGCAATTTGTTGCGTTAACCATGATGTCAAATCTAATGACCGAATCGTAATAGAATGTTGAACTACTCTGCTATTGAAAAAATACGTGTTTCAAATATATATGATTATTATTATTATGTAAATCTACAGAACAAAAGAAATCAGAGTATACAAAATCGCCTGTTCCGCGTTCAACAGGTTGTTTTCTTGTATCCACGACAAAAAGGCACCATAATAACTTACCCTATTCCATACTCTACTCTATTCCTACCTTAAGCGCGTTTAGAGCATAATAGACTCGCTCGAGTACAGAAACAAGCAGCTGCCCCCTCCACCACATCCATATCCACATACTCTTCCTCCACAAATTTCCTAAAATATCATTAAAGTTTTTTCCTCCTCTGAGTGCCGCTGTTGTGGTGTATTTAAAATGTTTTTTCTCTTTTGGTTCAATTTATATATATATTAAACATAAAATTTTAATTTTTCTCTGGTCCTTACTTCTTCAAAATAGACAGATTATTTTGTTTACCTCATCAATTACACTCTCCCTCAATAATCATAATTATTAACTGCCACGCATGTAAAAACATGGTAACCAAGTCTTGGTCCTCACACCTATAGTGACCAGTAAACTAGCTCAGAATAGTTCTCGTTAGTAATTCGCTCCACACATCACTACCAAATCCCTTCTCCCATCCTTTACATACTCCTCTACTCCCATCTCGCAGTCCCCGATAGCAGATCACAATCTTCCAATGCTCCTGAACTCGCATGTCTTTATCTCATAATAAGGGTACTGGTCTTGTAATGAGTCACGATGTCTTCTTTGGCTCGACATATTTTCCTGCGGTAAAGGTGTTTTGTCTCTATGATTCCTCTATTCTCGTAATTCTCATCACCGCGGGATGCCTCCACCGTCCGACGTAGTGTCTAGTTACCTGCTTCCTGAAGAAACTCGCAGTCGCTGAGCTGCAGCGAAAGCATTTATTATTTTCGTGAGTGACCTGGTACGTGCAGCTAGGAGTCTACCTCTCTCCTAAGCGGTCCACCATCTGTGCCGAGGAACACCTAACTCTGGTGTCTCGTTGCCCCGCGGCATAGGGTGAACGACTCAGTGAGGAAACGGCGGAGTTGGACACGTAGTTGCAACACCTATATTACTAGAATAGTAAGCGGGAATTTATTTAAAATAACGTAAAAGTGATACAATGAGGAAATTTTTTAAATTAATTATAATATAATATGAGTGAAAATTTTTAAAATTATATTATATGGTATACATTTATGTTAACTGCAATTTATAGATTAAATGATTAAATTTGCTTATATAATAAATTGATCGCGTAATGAGTCCATGAAAAGATATTTTTAAAAGAGAATTTGAAAATATAAATTGGTTATAGTAATATAAAGGTCAATACTAATATAATTATTACCAAATGTGTTTTTGCACTTTAAACGTCACCAACTCGCTGAGTAGATTTATCACATTGTTTGAATTTTAAAAAATTCTATTCTGAGTTAAGTATCCCTATTACAATCACTCTATTTGCCTGAAATTATATAATTTGTCGAGAGAGTATAAGAGCCGGTCCTTTGCCTTTATTATATTGAGTTTCACTAAAAGTGCACTTTACGACACTTTAATTCATTTATCCTTTTGATCTATCATTTTTCACATACGATTTAGTAATGAAGAGCTTTTGAGTATTCGTGACACCACATATCCTTGGTCATGTTGTGCCACCGCCCTAACACAGGCGGTGGCTTTTGATACTATTGAGAGCGCCATTTTAAAACCTATAGCGTACATAAAAGAGAATATAAACTGATCTTGGCCACGCGTCTAAGTTAGATTCAAGCCGTAAGGCGCGAAGTTGTAAGCGAGCTACTTTCACACAATACTTTGTAACAATACCTAAAGCTAATGAAAGAAAATAAGAGTAAACATTAAGTATTTAAAATTTACGTAACTAATAGTGGGTTAAAGCAACTTATGCATTAATGTCTTAATATTTAGTATAGAGAAGTTAGTTCCAAACGTAAATTAGGTCATTTAATGCTTTTTCTTTTTTCTACTTTCACCAAACTAAAATATCTAACCCTATCTCCCTAAGCCTGGTTTTAGTTTTGGGCCTTTCTCTCATGGTGTAGAAATATATTTTGTAACCCTCACATTGCGAAAATTTGTTTAATCTATAGATACTACTAAGCCTTATATTTACAAGGCAAACCTCATATTTTATATTTTTGTTAGATATTGGGAAATTTTTGCACATACAAACTGTTTTGTTTTAATGAACTATAATATTAGAGTAGTAGAAATTTAAATTTAAATTTCTTTTCAGTTTCTAGAGATAATTATTTAAGCTTAATAGGTCATTAGTTTTTTAAAACATTCAATTTAGGCAAAAATCAGAAATCAACTCACTATTAAATAAATAAATGAGATAGTAGACAGTTCCCTTGAGTTCTAATAGAATTCAACGTTAGCAATAAGACTATTGGCTTATAATCTTTCCAATATAAAAGACGGGTTGTCAAATTCACCGATAAGTGCTCCTAAATCGTTAGAGTCTACCAATACAGTAATTGCTAAATCTCTGATCTCATTAATTTTCACTATTATTTTAATAATACCTTTTTTTTTGATATAAAATAACAATTATTCTTTCATTTGATTTGTGTAGAGTTATAAATTAATTAAGATATTATAAATTCTATTCGTCAATTGTTGTAATCTTTAACATATAGTAAGTAGAAGGAAGGAAAAGGATTTTAGTTTGCTTAACAGTTTCTATCTGCAAAATAAGCTAGGTTTGCTTAAAGAGATTGCAAGTAATAATAGAATCTAAAATTGATTTAATGGAAGAAAAATATACCTAAGCTCCGAAAGCTTCAAATAGCAGTTATTCGTTAAAATGTTTGTTCAAAGGTATTATTTATATAATTGTGAATTTTAATATCAAATTTTAATTATATGTAGGTCTTGTGTTGAAAACATCACTTACAAGTATGAAAGACATAATCGAAGTTATTAAACCACAAGGATGAAGCAAAAAGCGCACCGAGGCGCCTTATAAGAACTAAAAAGTGCTGATGGGTGCTTAATATGGAGAGAGTTACACTAAGTCTTAGTTAGTCTTAGGGTATTGAAATATTATCAATACTATTGGTATTGAGAGATAAAAATATAAAGAAGTATTGACAATCATTGAGCACTAAAACACCTTATCCATATTACATCTCTATGATGACTACACCTCGAAATTCGAAAGCCTCACTTAGGCACAGCATTATATTAAAGGTTTCCCTTTTTATCGGGCTCATTTCCACAACACAGTTTATATTTTTTGAGTTTGTTGTGTGATAGGTTCTTCGTAAATCGTTTTCAAAATACAATCAAAAAATAATTTGTCCCAAGTGGTAGGCACTTTGAAGCCATATACATCAGTTTTTCCCTCGTAAAAAACTATTTATTCAAAGTTAGTCTCTTCTAACGCATATGGATTCACTTCAACTTCACAAATCAATTAATTTATCATTTGATTATTTTGATCTAAATAAAAATTAGGTAACAAACCCTTTTCCAATATCATTTCACTCTATCGAAATAATATAGAGCCTGGATAGAATAGGACTATCTATTATTATTTCATATTCTTATCCATTCCGAGGTTTCCACATTAAGTCCCTTGGGATCGGAAATTCTAAGCCAACAAAATCACAAGCATGGTCAGTAATAATGTCTGACCTCAGTAAGATAACCAAGCCGTTTGAGCTGGATAAAGTTAATTCACAAAAAATTATCAAGCCTATTAGTTATCACAGCACCTTTCATGCAAAGGCAAAGATGGTATATTATCTTAGTCAGAAATGAAGAATAGTGCGGCTAAGATTAATAATAAAGATAAGAATTGCAGTTTAATGCTAAGGAATCTTGAAGAGGAAGTAGAGTCCTTGTTAAAAGGTATTTTTCATTCAGGAGAGCAAAACATATATATAAATACATAATGATAATGAGGTTGACTCCCTCATTCCTGAGTTTTTCATAATAAGGAAGTCTGTATGATAAGCACAGAAATTACACGTAACCAGAGTCTCGAAAACTATAATATAAAAATTAAAGATATGAATTAAAATTTAAAGGGGATCAAATAACACCCTCCAAAAAATACCTTGCCTCTCATTATAGTGAAAGCTGTAGTCTTTTAGAGAGCTATAGATACGCGGCTCCTTCTTGAGTGTTGCTATGAATGTAGCTTGAAATAAGTTTGACCATTATAGCAAACATTATAAAAAATATTTCAGAGGTATCTTTACATAAAATATACCAAATTGAAGAGATTAAGTGAATTCATTAAACTTCATATTGGACCTAAATAATAAAATGACGAGGATATTATTGCGACTTCCTAAATTCAGAATCTGTTTCTATTATGAGTAAGATAAAGTGAACTAATAGTCTATTGAGACACTTTATAGAACACAGAGTATTCATATGACACGAATAATTCATCTATTGATGATATTATTAAAAAAATCATATCTTAAAACTCATGTAATTATTGACTCAACGAACATAAAGTAGCAGACATAAGAGGAGTTTACTTAAATGAATATACTTAAAGACATTAATCACAATAGCAATACATTGTGATTTATATCCTACTCTCAAAATCTCTTGAGGAGGCTACTTGATTAGTGCTAACTTAGCCACATAGTTTTAAACAATACTAAATAAATTCTTTCATACTTCACAGCTTCAGTGAAGTATAATTCAGACCATCTCGATCTTATAGACTTTATCACGATTCTTAGAGAACGCGACAATCTGACTCTATTGCTAATAATCATAACCCCTATCTTGGGAAATGATATTACAATATATTATTTATAGTAATTGATGACTTCCTTCTAGTATTATGTCTCGCATGTATCCCAGATCAGAAAATGGTTATCATGGACCTACCAGCGGAAGCTTCAGCATCTTTCAATTCTTCTCGGCTCAATTCGGACAACTTGTTTGGATCCTCGGAAGGGTAACGAGTCATAGCTCTACGCTTCCATTGGGGAGTTGAACCTGCGAACTCAACGCAGGACAAGTGTTTTGGACCTGTCAGTAATACTCTTATACATGTTAATAATATCAAATTTAAACTTAAGCATCCTTCTGATATAATCTCCTATAATAACATAATATTATAATTTTTAATAATTGCAAATAACTATTATTATTTTTATCTGCTTAAAAAGAGGTAGATCTAATGAACCTTTATAATAAATTTTAATTAAAATTTAAGAATAGTTAAAATTCAAGTGGTTTTTTGCAAATTTACTTCTCTAGCAATTTAAAATGTATTATAGAATAGAACACACGCTAAAATATTGAAACTTCATACCTGAAGTATATTTCTTGCTAAAATCTTTACCATCCACTCTGAAATGGACATAAAATAGAATTACAAATAAAACTTCAAATCTCACCAATGCTGAAGATGTGATTCATTAGACAATATTTCTGCAAACTCACCTTCTTGAGCGTTCTGGGATAATTATTTCAGGAACTGGTCCTGAAGGGTCAAGGGAGAAGGTCATGGCCTGCAGGCGAGTCCTCATCTTGTCAACCTGATCCTGTAACATCTGCGGTTCAGAAAGAGCATTGTAACGCCTTCGACCACTTCTCGTAGTAGTTCCCTCGCTTTCGAGAGAGCTTGAATAGGATTTCCTCTCGAGGGACCTGGGGCGTGTCGTTTTACGAGAGACAGACACACCCTCTTTGCCCTCACCACCTAGCTGTGAGCGTTAGTGGTTAATTTCTAAAGCAAGGAAGTACTAGTTGCAAGCAGCCGGCTAACCATTATTTCAAATATTTTGAGTCTCAGCAACAACGGTCAATTTACAAAATAAATTATAAAGGCTAATAATAAAATAAAGTTTAAAATTAAATTATATAGAAAATAAATTAAAATAAACTGAAAATAATAATAAAATTAAATTAAACAAAAGAAATTAAATAATTATTTCTCCAAATAAAGTTTAAAATTAAATTATATAGCAAATAAATTAAAATAAACTGATAATAACAAAATAAAATTAAAATAAAGAAATTAAATAATTATTTCTCCAAATCTTTTTCTTTTGTTTTTAAAAATAAAATAAAGGTAAGAAGAGGTTTTAAAATAACTTAAAATAAATAAAATAAATATTTTGAATTAGCATTCAAAAAATAAATAAAAAATATGTATGTTTGTATATGTGTGTGTGTGCATATGTTAGTTGATGATTGTATAATTCTAATTAATTTTACAGTTAATAATGAAAATTAAATAAACTTTAAAATAATGAAAGAGTTAAAGGTGGAACCCACTCTGCAACTCATTAAAATTGCAAGGGCAGGAATAATATTTCAAAGACTAGTCTAATAATATCCGGAGAGAGAGAGAGAGAGAGAGAGAGAGAGAGAGAGAGAGAGAGAGAGAGAGAGAGAGAGAGAGAGAGAGAGAGAAAGAGAGAGAGAGAGAGAGAGAGCAAAAGAATGGAAGAATACAAAATGAAAAATAGAAACGCAGAGTAGAGAGAGAGAGAGAGAAGAGAGGAGAGAGAGAGAGAGAGAGAGAGAGAGAGAGAGAGAGAGAGAGAGAGATAAAAATAAGAGAAAGAGCAGAAGATGGAAAGAAACAATGAAAGATAGAAAACTCTAGAGAGAGAGAGAGAGAGAGAGAGAGAGAGAGAGAGAGAGAGAGAGAGAGAGAGAGAGAGAGAGAGAGAGAGAGAGAGAGAGAGAGAGAGAGAGAGTTACCAACCGCCTCGTATTTTCTCCTTTAATAACGGAAAAATAATTGCAACTCCTAAAACCAAGAATGATTGACTAAAATATTGAAAGAAATTGTATAAAATTAAAAAAAAAATTAAATAAACAAAAGCAATTAAATAAACAAAATAAATAATCAATCAAAGAATAGATAAACAAAGTTATTTAATTAGTATGCTATACAAATATAAATAAATTGCGATTTAACTATTGTTTTCACTTTTTTTTAATAACAAAAATAGCGATTCCATTTTTCATCTCTGTGACGTCATTCTATTATTATTATTATTATTATTGATTAATTAAATTAATTATTATTATTATTATTATTATTATTATTATTATTATTATTATTATTATTATTATTATTATTATTATTATTATTATTATTATTATTATTATTATTTTATTATTATTATTATTCAGAACTATTGTTTTATAATATATATATATATATACTATATATATATATAATATTATATATATATATAATATATATAGTATATATATACAGATGATGTCGAGAGTCTCATCGAAAAATTCATCTAAATGCCGAAGGGAGGAGGGCTAAGAAACAGTAAAAAGAAAGGAAATGGCGAGTGGAAAGCATCATACGAAAGATATTAAAGTGTTTCCAAACCTTCATGAATGGCTTGGATTTCCAGGGCATGTTTGAGCATGCTACTCTCAGCTATGGGAAGCAAGGGACAGATTATGAATACTCGGATGTTGATGGATATATATATATATATATTATATATATATTAATATATATTATAATATATATATATATATATATATATATATATATATATATAATACTATAATACTCCTCTGTTCCCAAAAGTTCAAGTTACTGAAAAATATCCCACTGAACGACCTTAAGTAAATGTAGCTCTTTCGTGCACGTAACGAGGTGGTAGCTAGTTACTTAGGCTACATAATCCAATACCAGTTTTAATAAAAATCATTCTTGCACTACCAATCTTTTTGTGTATGGGCGTGTTTTTTCCATCCTCGTTACGGACGTTTTTGGAATGATGTAAATATTGTGAACTACGGTAGGCTATATCAAATTCTGGTGTTTTAGAAACGTAACAAGTCTGGGCCAACTGAGACATTTGCTTTCTTTTAAACGAAGCTTATGGGATGCCACTCTATCGAGAACTATGGTTTTAAGTGGAACAAAGCTTTCTTTCAAGAGGTCCGAGAAAATGTTGAAAGTACGAACCCTCGAGTTGGTTGGAGAGGACAACGCAATACGTCAAAAAGCGGATGAAGAAAAATGTGGAAGTTGTTATAGAGTTGTGATGGAGGAGACCGCCGGTTCAGTGTCAGAGTGATTGCAGAAGAAAAATGGGTTTGGATAAAAATGGCAGTTCATTTGAATTTTAATAAACGAAACCATTTGCCATGCCAAAATTTGGTGCAACATAACTAGTGCCGAAAGACTTGTCTGTGGAGCAGAAACCGAACAGGGTCAAAATTTGTCAAGATTACTTGAAAGACTCGAAATGGAGGACAATTTTTTGAATAAAGTTATAATAGGCGATGAATCGTGGGGGTTTTTGAATATGATCCTGAGACCAAACGGCAAAGTGCGGAATGGCACACAAAAAATTCTCTTCTTCCGGAGAAAGCACGTATGAGCAAGTCCACGGTGAAAACACTGATTATTGTTTTTTTCGACAGCCGTGGTATTGGTGCACAATGGAATTTGTACCTTCATTTTGACAAATCACGTTTAATTCACGTGTTTTTACAAAAAGATGTCCTTGCGCAAACTTTCGAACAACGAGATTCAAGCGAATCAAAGAACAGACATTGCAGACGATTGGGTGCTGGCACCACGATAACAGGCCATCTCACACTGCGCTTCTTTCCATTATCAGAAATTTCTTCTGGCGAGAAAAGTCATTCAGTAATTCCAGCATCTTCCATACAGCCCAGATCTAGCTCCGTGCGATTCTAGACTAACTCTTTCCCTAGTTGAAAGTGAAGTTGAAAGCGGTCCATCATTTTGGGGACGATAGAAACATAAAAGATACTGAAAACACACGTGACTAAACACAAGCGCAGGAAAAATGACTTCTGGTACTGCTATGAACTGTAGAAGAAACGTTGGAACAGCTGTGTAACCTCCAAAGGTCATACTTCGAAGGGGATAACTTGTAATTTTCAGGTAAGTCCAATAACCATAAATTAAAAATACGACATCAGAACACTTACTTTTGGGACATAATATATATAATTATATATTATTATACTAATATATAATAATATATATATATATATATATATAATATTATATATAATATATATAATATATATATATATATAATATATATATATATATTATAATTATATATACATTATATATATAATATATATATATATATATATATAATATTATATATATATATATACAATGTTATTTTTTTTATATATATATGTATATAAATATAAAATATAATATATAATATAGTTAGTAAAGTTATTTTTTTTTTCAAATGATTAATTATTTTTATTTCAATAAATATTAGAGTTAAAGGGAAATTATCTCCTTGATAAAAAGTGTTAACTATATTTAATTAATTAAAATTAATAAATTAATAATTAATTAAAAGTTCTTTGAGATAATCATGAAATATTGACATTTGGGAAGTGGTTTTGATTTTGAGGAGGGGGAGAGTCTATCTTATTATCAAGATGTCTGTTAGTGCTTTTTTTCTTATGCGGTGTTCGGCGAACTTTTAAACGAATTCTTTAAATACAAATTAATAAAACAACCGCATTTGTGGGTGAGTCATTTTTCGGCGAATGTTCGTTTATTCGTGATTGGTTTGTTCAAATACATGAATGTTTTTTTTTCCATCTCTTGTCAGTAAAATGATACATCAAAGGATGATTCGTCACAAATATTTTATTGAAAAGTTCGGCGAACAGCGGAATGTTTGTGTCAATGAATGCGTTTAAGACGCCCATATAAATGGAACAACTTGCTACGCATTGGGCTATTCAATTGGCGTTGGCTCAACGTCAAAAACGCCGAGTTTTAACCGCTTGTAGAGAAAGGGCCTAACGTTACATATTATTTTTTATATAAATCAATTTTTAAAATAAAATTAATTAAAGGATAACATCAATCATACACACACACTAAACACATACAACGCATACTCCACAACGACACTACACAACCGTATAACTATAACTATTTTTTTTATTTTAAAATAAAATATATATATATATAGATATATATATATATATATATATATATATATATTATAGTTATTATATATAATATAATATATATAATATATATTATATTATATAATATATAATAATATATATATGTGTGTATATGTATATTATATATATAATGTGTCAATTCCTCAGTCTACTTTAGCGCAATTCGATACTGGTGGGGAATGGGGAATAGTTTTATATTTTGTAATTATTTAGAATAATATCACAGAGATGAAAGATTTTGAATTTTAATAGTTACTTTATTAATTTACCTCTAAATAAAAGCCCAAAATATGGTCAAGAAACATTTAAAACGAAAATTATTTTATGACATACAATAATGTTATTGGTGAGTTTCCAAAATTTTAACAAACGGTTCCCTACATTGTCATAAAATTTAAGCTACCTGTTCGCATCCCTGTTTAATTAAGCAGCAAAATAGTTAATTACCGGTTGGCTTTAATGAAAGAGTTTAACTCACGGTTTTTCGCAAATCGGCTGAGAAAAGTCTCCAACTCAGAACCGATTTTATAGTATCTCACCCGTTCTATTAAACAATAACTGACAACTTATTTGACGAAAATAAGTTTTATTTTTAAAATGTTTTATTATTTTTAAAATCTTTAAAAAAGAAAATAGGTAGAACATATTTTGTTAGACTACGAAAAGAAAAAAAATTAATTTAGTATAAATATTTAAAAGGAAGCAGTATTAAATAAAAGCCTTTTATATATAAAAGCCCCAAAACGAAAGTTAATTTGTTAAAGCTCTTTTAAAGATAGAAAGAGTAAAGCTTTTTTTTTTTTTGCAGCTCTTAACTGGGAGAACATCCTTGATGGTTTTTAAATAACGGAGAGGTAATCCTAATATCCTTCCAAATATATATGATTCATTATGTCACATTTTTTTAATATGTATAATATAATAATATATATATAATATATATTATATATTTCATATATATATATATATATATTTTTATATATATTATATATAGTATATATTATATATATATAATATATATATAGTATATATATATATATATATATATGTATAAAAATAATAATATATATATAATATAAATATATATATATAATATATATATATATATATATATATATATATATATATATATTATATATATATATAT
>JABUQX010019466.1:22500-27027 GCA_015478945.1 Trachelipus rathkii | reverse complement strand
TACCCGCGATAAAGGAACTATCTGGGAAGACAAATTACCAAGGTATAGGAACCATCTGAGAAGACGAATTACCCGCCGGTAAAGGAACCATCTGGGAAGGCGAAGGGAGTACGGCAGGGTTCAAACGAATAATCTAAATGACATCCGTCCTTCATAGGAAATTGTATCTTGAAGCTGCGATCCATCCTCTGAAGAACCTTGTAAGGGCCAGAATAAGGTACTTCCAAACTCTTCCGAATGGGATCGCCTCAAAGAAAGACATGGGTACAGGTTTGAAGTTTGTCAGGAATGTATGATGAAGCACTGAAGGGATGAAGAGGTAGTAGCTGTCGAAATGCCAATTGTTTCATGTGGGCCATAAATTTTCTCGTGCAGTCGTTGCAAAAATCTCTGTTTTAAGGTGTTTAAAGAATTTCCAAAAGACACAGAAGCATTTTTCCGGTTACTGATTGAAAAGGAGAAAATCCGGAGTCTCAAGAATGCAGCGAAGACTTAGCATGATGATTGGAAGAGATAGTACCTGTTTTGTTTTCGCGCCATGATATCACTCTTCAGTGATCGATGAAATGTTTTGATTTGGCCATTTGATGAGGGGTGGTAAGCGCTTATTTGGAGTCTGTAAAATCCAATCAAGTGTGATAGCTCGGTGAAGAATTCTCCTTCAAATTGTGGTCCTCTATCTAAGATTACGTTGAGCGGAATTCCAAATCTTGATATCCACTCTATGAAGGCAAACGCGATAGATTTTGAAGTTGTATTCACTAGAGCAATTACTTCTGTATGCTTAGTGTTCTTCTCATGACACGTGAGAGATATCTAAAGACTGAAGCAGAAGTATCGGTCAAGAAGGATGGTGGTAACGGTCCCACGATGTCGATATGTAGTACAGTTTCAAAACGTTGTGATGGGATTTCCTTGGGAGCAATTGGTGGTTTAGTATATCATTTAAGCTTTGAAAGTTGGCACTGCTGAGAAGAGTGAAACAAAATTCTGATGTCACTATCCATGTTATGTCAGAAATACCTAGTCTTGATAAGTCGCAGAGAGACCTTAACTCCAGAATGAGACATTGGATAAAAATAGTTGAAGATCTGTTCACGACAAGGTTTTGGCAAAAGTGTTCGTGGAAAAGTTGATGAAGTATCACACCATATTTGAAAATTATCTTGTAGAAGGTAAGAATGAAGTCGCTGCTGAAAAGTGGTAGTTTCTTCGTCCGTTGATTGAAAACGGGTGATGGCAGGTAAATCGAAGACATCTACTGCTACCAAGTATATCCGGGAAAAAGCATCTGCCACAATGTTATCTGCACCTTTAAGTTAGGTCATTGAAGAGACATATTCTGTGAAAAAAGAAAGATGGATTTGCTGCCTATCACATTTTGCTCGATTCCTACTGTAGAAAGCTGAGATGAGAGGTTTGTGATCACTGCACAAGATGGCATTCCTTCCTTCTAACATATGTTTGATATGAAAAACAATATAGCAGGCTGCTAGAAGTTCACGGTCGAAAGCTGAGTATTTTCGTTGCTGTTCTGATAGAGTTTTGTGAAGAAATCTATAGGTATTAGCTGTCCTTCAACCATCTGATGAAGGGCTGCTCCTATAGAAGACTGACTGTTATCTGAGACAAGTTGAAGATGGGTAACATCCGGCAACGAAAAAGGAAGAGTTGTGGCGTTTTGCAATTGATTCTTGATTTCAATAAAGGATTATTCTTCTTCTGTGGTCCACGTAAGGTACTTACTTATCTTTTGGATGGTGTTTTGCTTTTTCTTATAAAGGAAAGATCGAGTTTTGCAAAAGAAGGAATGAAACGGCGATATTATCCAATTATTCCAAAGAATCTTCTAAAAGCTGCTGCATCTCGAGGAAATTTCGAAAGTCTTTTCTGAAGAAGGAAAAAGTCCATCTGAAGAAGTGGGATATCCCAAATAGTTGAGAGACGATTTGAAAAATTTAAATTTTTCTAAAAATATTTTAAAAGAATTTTCCAGAAAAAGCTTGGAAACGGCCCTGAGATGTACTTCATGTTGTTCAGGAGTTGATGAAAAAATTTTCAAGTCATCTAGGCAGATGTAAATAAATGGATGATGTCGAAATATGTAGTCCATTAAGCGTTGAAATGTAGAGCCAGCATTTTCAAACCAAACGGCATAGAAACGTATTCAAACAGGCCGAATGTCTTCTGGTCGTAAAAGAATTTGATGGTATGCCCTCTGAATGATGTCTATTTTGCTGAAGATAGCTGATCCATGTAGACGTTATGAAAGACTTTGAATGTGAGAAAGTGGATATCCATACCTTTAGTTAATGCACTTCAAGGATCTGTTACATCACACAAAGGCCTCCAGGTTTCCTGGGTTTTTCTTCGGCACCAGATGGTGAGGAGAAGCCCAAGAAGACTTGGAAGGTCTGACGATTCCATTCTTTAAGAGAGTGTTCATTTCTGCTTTTGCTGCTTTTAGTTTATCTTTAGGAAGATGGCGAGGTCTTGCAAACACTGGAGGAGAATCACCAGTATCTATGTAGTGAGCAGATATTTGTGGATTAAATTTGATGTTCGTCAATTCAATGAGTGAAGTTAGCAAAGAAAACTCCTGAAGCAAAGATGAGATGTGAGAGTCCTCAATGTTAGCGTTGATTTGTAAGGAAGGAACTTCTGCGGAAGAGACTTGAAGAGGTGCTATAAGAGATGTATTTGTGTCTTGCAGAGTTTTCTTCCCACAATCGATAAGTTGTAATGGTGTAGAAAATCCATACCCAATATTGGCATTGCGATATCAGCTACTATGAAAGTCCAATTAAATTCTCGACGAAGCTTCTTGATCGTTATATATGTCGCTATTTCACCATGACACTTGATAGGCGAGCCATTGGCCGCGGAACAATTGACATTAGTTGCAAATAGGGACATGTTGGTTACCATTGAAGAAGGTAGGCTCGAGACGGAGGCGCCGGTGTCCAGTAAGAAGAGAGTATCTGCGCCGAATATTGTGATGTTGATAGTTAGTTTCGAGCTGATTATAGCGCAGAATCAGCTCGTTTTTCAAATTTTCCGTTGAGGCAGGAGAAGAAGCTCTAGAACGGGACGAGACGAGGGCTGCACCTAAACGGTAGATTTATCCAGCCACTTGCACCATGGCCTGCATGTCCTTGCCTATTGGGCGGAATACATGTGAACTCTGCAGACGTGGGGTCTTCGGTTCTGGCAATATGGACGAATTTCTGGAGGTATTCCTGTAGCTGATCGTGATCTTGTTGGTGTTGGTGCTTCTGCTGCTGCTGTTGCTGAAGTAGTTGCTTGTTTAGTCGTTGCTATGAACACTGCCATATCAGGAGCGGCCGATACCAAAACCACTAGATCGTTAGCTAGCTCTCCAATTTGTTCAAGGCTAAGTGCTGTTTGCGCAGCTACAGTTGGTCGAATGATGGTTGGAAGAGTCTTCAAAAACTTCATTTGAATGATGTCTTCTCCAATTTTTAATTTGGAACCATAACGAAGCATTTCTCGCAGATGAATGTAAGGCTTACCACTATAAGCTTGTTTAGACATAAATTCATTGAATAATTCAGTCTTGCTCTTCTCGTAGATGAAAGTTAATGCTATCTTCAGCGGAGTATACGCTTGAGCATCGAGTTCTGCAGAAGAAATACGATTCACGACATCAGTTGGAAGCTGAGAGAGAGCGTGGAAGTACTTCGTCTTTTCCGAGGTTATTTTGCCAAGGGGAAACTGTGCCTCTAAGACTCTGAACCAGGTTGGAACGAAAGTCTCTAAAAGCACGGGAAGGTTTACCTTGATCACGGCGAATGGTCTCACATTCTTCTGTTGAGGGTTGCTGTGTCTCTTCGTCGTCAGTAAGCGATTGTTTCTACTTCAGTAGTGGGTGGTCTTTTTCTTGCGTCTTTATCTGGTGGTCTGCTTGCTTTACCGTAGGAAAGGGACTTCTATTTCTGTGGAACTGCTGCTGGAGAGGGTGTTCGACTTCTTTGGTCAAAAATTTTGAAGTAGGGAGGAGTGTTGGGAGAATTATTTATTTTCTCCTCCACTTCACAAGTTGTAGTTGAAGTTTTTTTCGTGTTCCTTCACTGCGCAAGTAGTATTGATGGTGTTATTTTGTTAGCTACTCGAATTAGATTTAGTTTATATGTTGAGGGGGGGGGGGGGGTGGTGGGGGGGGGGGGGGGTGGGGGGGAGGGGGGCGGGGGAGTGGGGGGGGAGGGGCCTAAGTATCTACAGGTATTCGGGTATACACCTTTCTCTTCTGAAGCCGCCTTCGTCACCAAGTAAAAGAGGCTATATGAGACACTTTGATAGGTACTGCGAGGCTAATCAAATGTCAACCAAGTATTTATAAGCCTTTTTTAAAATTTATTTCTATAGGTAGGGAATAAAACTCAGGTTTGGTCCTGATAGTTATTTTATTAAAATATTTTGTTGAGTTATAAGAAAACCTTTCGGTGACCTAAAGTTAAGATTAATAATCAATTTATAAATTTTATTAGAATTTTATTATACCTGAAT